>JAJIBD010010012.1:0-89054 GCA_021461705.1 Cryptotis parvus | reverse complement strand
ACTGTGATATATAATTACAAAAGTGCTCACAATTGGTTCTCAGTCATATACTATTCCAGCACCCATCCCTCTATCAGCACTGATAGACATTCCATGGGTGCTGGAATGTCCCCATACCAATGTGGGGACATTGGTATTCCACCACCAATGTCCCCACATTCCCTCCCACCCACCCCCCAGCCTCCCTCCACAGCAAACACTTTTTCTTTTTTTTTTAAATTTTATTACACCACTTTTAGACAAACAATTGCAATATGCTCATGCTCAAGTTTTGGTTCCAGTGTTCCAACACCCATCCCTCCACCTGAACCCATCTCCCATCACCAGTGTCCCCACCTCCCTCCCCCTCCCGCACCCCAACTACTTGGTGGGTTCTGTATATCTTTTTTCTCGTCTCTATCTCTCCCTCCTGACTACCTTTTCTACACATCGTAGAATGCAGTACATTAAAGACATAACTGTTTCCACTAGTTTGATGGACCGTGTGGTCTCAAGCGGCCGTGCGACTTAGGGGCCTCATGGTCAGCATCCAGACAGCAAAAATGGCGAATAATGTGGTGGGTGAGTCTCATCCAGCTGCTTCTGGGACCCCCAGAGGTGATGGGCCAACACCCAAAACCCATCTGTCCTCCTGGGGGCCTTATGGTCATCTGAGCTAGGGAGAGCCGAGTTCCAGTTCCCCAGCTGCGTCAGAGGCTCTGTATGCTATGGCTGGTCACCCAAGGGCAGCTCCTGGGCGGGGCTACCGAGCTCAGACCAAATGGAGAGGGGAAGGGGCTACCCCAGCTCCATCTGATGAATTCCCGAAACACTTTTTTCTTTTCCTCTCTCTCTCTCTCTCTCTCTCTCTCTCTCTCTCTCTCTTCTCCTTTTTACACATTGTGGCTTGCCCTACGGACATTCAGGGCTTATCATGTAAGTCTCTTTGTGTATATTCAATGGTGCGTTCTAGTCTGATATTACCATTTCCCACACTTAGTGGAACACTGGTATATATTTATATCCCATTAATGAATGCAGTCATTCAATATCTGTCTTTTTGAGGTAACAATGTAACATGAGTAAATGTTTCTAGGTTTCAGGTACACAATGTCACTGACTTACAATCAACCAGTGTTCACTGACACATACCACTAAAGTGGCAATATACCCCTATCACTGTATATAAGGGTCCTTTTTATTGATCTGTCACCTCTAGTCTAAGGATTTGTTTTCACTAGTTTTGTCTATTTCCTTGCTATATTTCTTCATACACAACATATCAGTAAAATAATGCAGTATCTTTCCATTTCTCCTTCTGATTTATTTCACCTTAGATGCTACCTTCTAGTTTCTAGTGTAGCGAAACACAGGATTTCATCTTTGTTATAGCTTAGCATTTCATTATGTGTCTATACGTTTGTGTCATATACTGCATATGTGCCACATCTTTTTTTAATCCACTCATTTGTCATTGGACGTATGGGCTGCTTCCAAATTTTGGCTATTGCAAATAACACTATAGGGGTTAGAGCGATAGCACAGCAGGAAGGGCGTTTACCTTACATGTGGCTGACCTAGCTTCAATCCCTGGTACCCCATGTGGTCCTCTGAGCACTACCAGGAATAACTCCTGAATGCAGAGCCAGGAGTAACCATACGCACTCCTGGTATGGCCCCCCAAACAAACAAAACCCCAAGAAAATAAATGAACATAGATGCAAGCGCACACATACCCCCCCCCCCCCACATCCTTGTTTTATTTTGTTAGATACCTACAAGTAGAATTGCTGAATCATACGGCAGCTCTGTATTTTATGTTTTTGAGAAATCACAATACTGTTTTTCATAGAAGCAGTAACAGTTTACACACCTAGCACACTAGCACTTGTAGCTTCAAGTGATTTTTATGTGAGTACTTTTACTGGTGTGGGATAACTCATTGTTTTGATTTTAATATCTCTGACTGGAGATTATGAACATTTTTTCATGTACTCGCTGGCCATTTGTATGTCTTCTTTGCAGAAGTATCTGTTCATCACTACATTCCTCACCTCCTTCCCAATTTATGGGACCATTTGATTTGTTGCTGTTGTTGAATGTTTTGTTTTATATGTTTTATATATTAGTCCTTTGTCATACAGATGGTGAATAATTTTTCCTCAATCAGTTGCATGTCTTGTTTCACAACATCAGAAGGTTTTTTCTCTCAGAACTCAACTATAATTTTTCCCATTATATCTGAAGAGACTACTTAAGATAGTGTAGTATCTTAAGAGTCTTAAGATTCCATGGAAAGGAATCTCTGAATCAACTGTAGCAGGGGACAGAGAAAGGTTAAAGTGTCCCTAAAGCTATAATCTCCAACAACTCCTGAAATCTACCCAAATACCCAATTTGGGAACAGTATGAAGAGTTAGTCTCAGGTCCACACGGGACCTGATAAGAACAAAGTTATGTTTCAGTAGGCTTGAAGGAAGGAGAGAGATGGAAAACATACTACCCTGCAGAGGCACTGAAGAGTGTTTTTCAGACAGAGAATTGGATATTTACACAGAAGAACTACACACAGCTCAGGAGAGGGTCTACTGTCCACAGCAGGCATGCTTAAAGGTGCTGGGTAAAGGGTCACTTACAGAGCGTTTGTCTGCCTCTGCCCCTTGCTGGCCCTGGAGACAAGCAGTGAGCTTCTTGTGTGTGCTGTGTGACACCTGCTTCACTAACTCCAGCCGCTTCTCCACCTGAAGAAAGAGAAGTGGGTGCTGTTAAGAGGTGAGGACAAGGGGCCAGAGAAAGGGGGCTGTCAACTGAGCAACCACGGGAAGGACTGAGCCACACATCCACAGAGACAGAATTGCTAAGGAGGCAACATCCACCAGCAGAGAATAGGAGGTAAGCAATGACACAGGAAAAGACTTGAGAAGTCTCCCGAAGGCCAGAGAGGTGGGTCAGTGGTAAAATACAAGCCTTTTATGCATGAGACCTGGGTTGGATCCCCAGAACTGCAAAATGAGAATACAATTTAAAGAAATTAAAGTGCTGTGAAAAATCATACTTGAACTTGTATGATAAAATGAATTGCTAGGGCGGAGATAAGGTACAGCACAGAAGGTGCTTGTCTTGCATGCAGCTGACCTGAGTTGGATCCCCCGCACCACATATGGTCCCACGAAGCCCTGCCAGGAGTGATTCCTAAGTGCAGAGGCAGCAGTAAGCCCTGAGCACCACCAGGTATGGTCCAAAAAATCACCACCACCAACAAAATGAAGGTGCTATTGTGAAGGATAACAGTTGTATGTAGAGCAGTTTAAATAGCACTAGAATGGCTTAGTTTTAAAATGGGAAGATGCTGTGGTGTCAAGGTTAAGGGTCAGCAGCAACCTTACCTGAAGAAGGTCTTCACTCAAAACTTCTGTCTTCTCTGCCCTAAAGAGAAAATTGAG
Organism: Cryptotis parvus; assembly: GCA_021461705.1. Lineage (NCBI taxonomy): Eukaryota > Metazoa > Chordata > Mammalia > Eulipotyphla > Soricidae > Cryptotis > Cryptotis parvus. The sequence continues at coordinate 85,632 of JAJIBD010010012.1, read as the reverse complement.
AAATAATCAGAAGGAAACTAGGACCATGGTCTCATATCTACCTCTCACATTTTTTATTGTCAGTGACACTAGGAAAGCAGCAACAGCAGCAGCAGAAATTCTTAGCAAGAGAAAATAACAGATAAGGCTGGAATTTATCAGGAACCTTAAACAACCATCACTCTGACAAACCAGATACCCTGGAGCATCTCTGCTAAAGACTGGATCCTGAATAAAGGACAATAAACACATTTTTTTGTTCCATTTTGAAATTAGAACTATAGAATCAAGTAGGTTCCCTTAAATATATGGTCTGTCCCACCTACACAAAGCAAGCAAAAATGTAATCAATTTGAGAAAGGATCAATAAATAGAAAAATAAGACTGTAATTCTGAGAAAAAAAGATAGGAAGTATTGTTATTTCCTGACTTCAAATTATACAATAAAGCTATAGGTAAAAAAAAATTAATGTGTGGTACTGGAATAAGGATAGACTGAGAGATCAATGGAATAAATTAAAAATCCAGAAATAAGCTTCAGATTTATGGAAATTTAGTCTATGACAAAGAAGTTTAATACATGAAGTGGAGCAAATAAGCTGCTTTGATAAACAGTGTTAGGAAACCTGGAAAGCCACATACAAAAGGAAAAAAGAGAAATGACAGATGGAAGGAAGGAAGGAAGGAAGGAAGGAAGGAAAGAAGGAAGGAAGGAAGGAAGGAAGGAAGGAAGGAAGGAAGGAAGGAAGGAAGGAAGGAAGGAAGGGAAAGGAACCAACTTAATGCCATTTAAAATAGCTAACTTGAAGTAAGACCAGAACCCATAAAATACATTGATAAAAACATAAGCAAAACTCTTCAGGATTATGGGCAGGGGAAAAGGTACAACAGTTTCAATTCCTGGCATCGCATGGTCCTCCAGTCACTGCAGTTCTGGCGGCTCCCAGCACTAATGGGTTGGTCCAAGTACTCAGGCTGGTGCAGCATAGCCTCTTTAGGTCTTTGACCAGAACTGATGACCTGGTTGGTCAACAATTGTGCTGGAGAACCCAGAACTCTGAGCAATGATTGGTCGCCCTCTCCAGCCCATACCCCAACACATACACTGAAAGAAACTCTCCAGGATATAGACCTCAGGGGTGTCTTCATTGATTTAACTCCACAGAGAAAGAGAACAAAAACAAAAATAAACAAATGGTACTACAGGAAGCTAAAACGTTTTGCATGGCAAAAGAAAATTGGCTAAAATAAAAGCTATTCTAGCTAACAGAAGAATATACCTGAACACACAATATATCAGATAAAGGGCTAATATTCAAGATATACAAAGCATTTGCAAACCTTAATCATACACACACAAAAATAACTCCAATAAAAATTGGGAGTGGAGATGAACAGACACTTCTCCCAAGAAGACAGATGAATAGCTTACAGTAGGCATGTGAAAAGGTGTTTTTATTTGTTCTCAGGGAAATGCAAATCAAAACAAAAATAAGATACCACCTTATACCAGTGCAAATGGTATATATCAAAAGTGGAGGGATATGGACAATCTAGTAGAGGGCTTGGTGTAGAAATGTTGTATTCACGAAACCCTATTCAATTATGAATAAATAATAAATGACCATTTGTTACATAATAAAAATTTATTACTAATAATAATGGTGATAAATGAAAATAAAAACAAAAAAGACTGGATCAGTGAGTATTGGATTGGAGGTGGTGTGGTACATTCATTGTTTGTGGGGCTATCTTCTGGTTTAGCCTCTACGGAAAGTAATTTGACAATTTCTCATAAAACTAAGAATAGAACTTCCAAATGACCCGGAAATTCCACTTCTCTTGACGTCTATCTCCAACACACAAAAACTGTATGACTGAAATCTTTGTAAATGTCTATCTCAGGGCATCATGGCGTTATAATAAAATTAATTAAATAAATAAATCAATAACATTCATTTGAAAAGATATATTTATACCTTTGTTCATTACAACACTTAGTACAATAGACAGAATATGGAAACAACTTAAATGTTCTCCAACAGAAGACTGGATAAAGAATTGTATGTATACAAAACAGATACTAAGCAAGTCTAAGGAAAGATGAAATCTTGTAATGTGCTGCAGAGTAGGTAGAACTAATGAGCATCGGACTGAGGGAGGGTAAAGTAGAGGCAAAAGGTTAAATGCCAGATGATCTCACGCACCTGCAGAATAAAGTGAGGCCAAACACAGGGAGAGACAGTACCAAACAATGACAAACTCTTGGTCTTGGATTACAACACTGGTGACCAGACCCTGGGAAAGAGGAATGTGAGAACAATGACTGGGCTAGTGGTGACAGGGGGTATCTACTGGTAAGGGGGCATTGCCATTTTGTTGCTGGTAGGGTGCAGTAACTACATATAGTAATAACATAAACTTCAGCATTAATATACAATTCTAACCCAAACTATAAAAGAAAACTGTAAAAGAGTGGAAAAGGCAAACTTAACAGGTACGACCAGACACAAAAAATGACACAGTAAGTAATTAGCATATCACAGATCTCAGGCTTGGAGTTAAAGAGTATGGCAATCTAAAACACCAGGAGATGATATCTCATTGTTCTTTTGTCATTTTGATTTGCACCTTCCTGATGATTAGTGATGAAGAGCATTTTATCATTTGCCTTTTGGCCATTTGAATTTAATTCTTTGAGAAAGTTTCTGCTTATTTTTATCCACACTTTTGATGGTTTTTTTTTTTTCTTTTTTCTTTTTTTGGGTCACACCCAGCAATGCTCAGGGGTTTCTCCTGGTTCTGCACTCGGGGAATTACTCCTGGCGATGCTCGGAGGACCACATGGGATGCCTGGGATTGAACCCAGGCCGGCACAGGCCGACCACGTGCAAGGCAAACGCCCTACCCACTGGGCTATCGCTCTGGCCCCTTGGTTGGTTTTTTTTTTTCCTTGTAAAGTTTTACCAGTGCCTTGTATATTTTGGATATTAACTCCTTGTCAGATAGGTATTGGGTGAATATTCTTACCCAATTCTTGGATTATCTTTGTCTCTTGGTCACGACTTCTTCTGAGGTGCAGAAGCTTCATAGTTTCATTTAGTCCCATTGGTTTATCTTTGCTAACACCTGTTTTGTCAGTGGCATTTCATCTTTGAAGATACCTTTAGTGTCAATGTCGTGGAGGATTTTGTCTATTTTTACTTCCATTTACCTTATAGATTCAAGTCTAATATTGAGTTCTTTAATCCATCTTAATCTGACTCTTGTGCATGGGGTTAGATAAAGGTCTGAGTTCATTTCTTTTTCATGTAACTGGTCAATTTTCCCAGCATCACTTGTTAAAGTGGTTTTCCTTGCTCCACTTCATATTTTTTGATTGTTTATCAAAGAGTAGATGATAATATATTTGAGGATGTGTGTCAATATATTCAACTCTATTCCATAGGTCTACAGTTTGTTTTTATTCCAATACATGCTGTTTTAACCACTACAGCTTTGTAGTACAGTTTGAAGTTGGGAAAGGTGGCGCCACCCATCTTCTTTTTCCCAAGGACTGCTTTTCATGGGGCTTTATTTTTTCATATGAATTTCAGGAGTGTTTAATCAATTTCTTTGAAAAGTGTCATGGGTATATTTAAAGGGGCTGCATTGAACCTGTATAATGCTCTGCATAATGCCATTTTGACAATGCTGATTCTCCCAATCCATGAGCAGGAGATGTGTCTCCATTTCCTCATGTTTTCTTTCTTTTTTTTTTTCCCCTTGAGGCAGCGTTTTGTAACTTTCTTTGTACAGTTTGTTTAAATCCTTAGTTAAGCTGATTCCTAGGTACTTGATTTTCTGAGGCGCAATGGGACTTTTTTTTTTGTTTGTTTTTGCTTTTGTGGGTCACACCCGACAATGCTCAGGGGTTACTCCTGGCCTGCACTCAGAAATTACTCCTGGCGGTGCTCGGGGACCATATGGGATGCCGGGATCGAACCGGGCCGGCACAGGCGGCCACGTCAAGCAAATGCCCTACCTGCTGGGCTATCGCCGGCCCTTTTTTTTGCTGGGACTTTATATTTTAACGTCAGTTTCTTCTTTTGTTATTTGTCTATAGGAAAACCACAAACTTTTAGGTATTGATTTTATAACCTGCCACTCAATTATACAGATCTACTGTTTTTAGGTGCTTTTTGGTAGAGACTTTAGGGTTCTCTAAGTATATATCATGTCATCTGTAAATAGCGATAGCTTGACTTCTTTCTTTCCTAATGGATGCCATTAATATCTTTTCTCCCTAATTGCTATGGCAAGTACTTCCGGCACTGTACTGAATAGAAGTGGTGAGGGTGGGCACTTGTCTTGTCCCTGATCTTAAGGGGAAGGCTTTTAGTTTATCTCCATTGAGAATAATGCTTGCTGTTGTCTTCTGGTCAATGGCTTTGACTATGTTGAGGACTGTTTCTTCAATTCCCATTTTGTGGAGAGTTTTTATCATGAACAGATGCTGGATCTTGACAAATGCTTTTTCTGCATCTATTGATATGATCACATGGCTTTTATTTTTTCTTTTATTGATGTATTATGTTGATTGACTTGTGAATGTTCAACCATCCTTGCATCCCTGGGGTGAATTCTATTTGATCATGATGTATAATATTTTTGATGAGTCTTTGGATTCTGCTTGCTAGTATTTTGTAGAAGATCTTTGCATGCATGTTCAGCAGGGATATAGGTCTGTAATTTTCATTTTTTTGGTGATGTTTATCTGTTTTTCGTATCAGTGTGATAGGTGCCTCACAGAAACTGGGAGTGTTTTTGTTTCTTCATTTCCTGAAAAAAGCTGGAAAAGGACTGGCAAAGGTCCTCTTTATTTTTTATATTAATTTCAGTTAATGATTTTATGGATTGACAAACATATCCTATTTACATTTAATTACAAACAGATTTTGAAGTAAACAAATATTGAATAGTAGTTTTGGTATATACACAGTTCTTCAGTAAATATCTTGATATGATATTGTTTGGCACTTTGAGTTTTGGTTTATTTAAATTTTTTTAAATAGCAGCATTTTTTCTGTTTTTAAAATAATTTAATGAAAGAACCATGATTTACAGAGGTATTGATATTTCTTTTTTTTTGTTTTATAATGTAAATGCATTTTATTTTATTTTATTTTATTTTATTTTTTTGGCTTTTTGGGTCACACCCAGCAATGCTCAGGGGTTTCTCCTGACTCTGCACTCAGGAATCACTCCCGGTGGTGCTCGGGGAACCATATGGGATGCTGGGGACCAAACCGGGCGGCATGGGCCGGCCGCGTGCAAAGCAAACGCCCCACCTGCTGGCTATCGCTCCGGCCCCTATTTTATTCTTTAAAAAATTTTTTAATATTTTATTATACCACCGTGATATGTAAATTACATAGATGTTCCTGTCTGGGTTTCGGTCATACATTGTTTCAGGACCAATCCCTCCACCAGTGCCCATTTCCCACCACCAATGTCCCCCCACTCCCTCCTCTCTCCCCAGCCTGCCTCCATGGAGAGTTCTTTATCTCTTTTCTCTTTTCTCTCTCTTTCTCTTTCTTTCTCTTACACCCTGTGGCTTGCAAATCATACACTCAGAGACTATCATGTGTATCTTTTTGCCTGTATTCAATACTCAGTTCTAGGCTAGTATCATCACTTACATCAATTGTTAGCACACTGTTCCCTTCTCTGTCCCACCGAACCTTCGACTCCCAGACTCTTGTGGTAGATTCCATTTTTGGAAAGACCTCCTGATCCATGTTTTGTCTGACCTTGGATATTGGTATCATAATACACATACACACATATCTGTATGTATCTATGCCATGCAAATAAATGCAGTCATTCTATATCAGTCTCTGTCCTTCTGGCTAATTTTACTCAACATGATCCTCTCCATGTCCATTCATTTATAGGCAAATTTCATAACTTCATTTTTCCTAGCGACTGCATAGTATTCCATTGTGTAGATGTACCAAAGTTTCTTCATCCAGTCATCAATTCTTGGGCACTCTGGTTGTTTCCAGATTCTGGCTATTGTGAGTAGTGTTGCTATAAACATAAATGTGTGGATGGTGTTTCCACTGTGTGTTTTTGCATTCCCAGGAGTGGTATGGATGAGTCAAATAGGAGCTCAATTTCTAGTCTTTGGAGAAATGTCCATATTGTTTTCCAAAAAGGCTGTATTAGTCAACATTCCCACCAACAATGGATGAGTGTCCCCTTTTCCTGCATCCACACCAGCACTTGTTTTTGTTCTTCTGGATGTGCCAGTCTCTGTGGTGTGAGATGATATCTCATTGTTGTTTTGATTTCCATCTCTTTGATTACCAATGATGATGAGCATTTTTTCATATGTCTTTTGGAATAGGTCCTCTTTAACGGTTTGAAGAATTCACTAGTGAATTCATTTTGGACCTGGACTTTTGTGTTAGGGAAGACTTTTGATTACCATTTCAATTTCCTTGATAGACTTGTTCAGGTATTCCAAGTCTTTTTTTGGTTCAGTCTTGGGAGATTTTAGGAATCCAGAAATCTGTCTATTTCCTCTAGGTTCTCTTGTGTCCTGGCATTCAGCCTCTCTGATGCCAGGATCATCATCAAAGTAATCTCTGATGATGATTTGAATTTCTGTGGTTTCTGTTGTGATGTCCCCCTTTTAATTTCTGACTTGGTTTATTAGGGTTGTCTCTCCTCCTTTCCTTGTGAGTTGTCGGGAACGCCGCCGGGGGTCCCCGACAGTGTCAGGACAGGGTTGTCTTCTACCTCTGAGGGCGCCGGGAGAACAGATGAAAAACTCACGAATCCGATTGCAGTTCCAAAAATGGCTTTTAATAGTACAAAAGCTCTTCCACAGCACTCCAATATAATGAACAAACTCTAGCTCTGGTCGAACTTAGACCATACAAAAGAGCCAAGTCTCCCACCAAAGAGAGAGGATGTCACCCAAGCTGAGTCGTACCCAGAAGGAGCAAAAGGCCAAAGGCAAAAGGCCAAAAGCCAAGAGCCGCAGGGCCAAAAGCTGAAGGCTGAGGAACCAAAAGGCAAAGTGAAGGGGCCTCAAGAGCCCTATATACACCAAGTAATCCAATCGGGAGGTTGTCATGCCAACAAAGAACCCTAAACAGAGTGTAGTGCCACACCCTATTGCAGGTATAAACAAAGGTTACACAAGGACCGAGATGATCTCTTATGTAAAACACTGGAGAGAGGGGGCTGATATAAAGTAATACATCTTAACTCATGAGCTTCATTAATCTAGATGGTACCCACAAGGTCATTATTATTGCACAGGGTGATTCTGAGTATCTTGTTCTCATGTCGAAAGGGTCATACTCGCCTGCTTAGAGCAAACTAGTATGACCCTTCCTATATCTTCCTTAGTCTAGCGTAGCCAGGGTGGTAGTCTCCTGGTAAATTCTAACGTCCCACGTTGGGTGCAGTGGGTATAAAGAGGAGCTGTGCCCAATCTAGAAAACATAAAGTCTCAGTAGTTGTATAAGCGGAGTATTCAATCAAGGTGACTTCTGTAACTGCCACACCCTAAGTGTTTACTAGAAGAGAGATCCAGTAGAATGAACCGGCTTAAATAAGATTAAGCTGGCAGTGAGCAAAACAACAAAACTCCCAGATTAGCTAAACATGTCCCAACAGTGAGTCTTGCAAGTGGTTTGTCGATCTTGTTTATTTTTCAAAAACCAGCTCTCAGTTTCACTGATCTATGGATTGTATTTTTTGGATTTCAGCTGGTTGATTTCTGCTCTTAGTTTTATTTTTCTATATTCATGTCTGTGTGGACTCCTTTTTGTTGGTCATTTTTTAAGATCTTAGGCTGTGAGGGCCGGGCGATAGCCATGGGTAGGGCGTTGCCTTGCACGCGGCCGGCCTGTGCCGGCCGGGTTCGTCCCGGCATCCAGGTCCCCGAGCACTGCCAGGGTAATTCTGAGTGCAGAGCCAGGAGTAACCCTGAGGGCAGAAAAAAAAAAAAAAAAAAAAAAAAGATCTTAGGCTGTGAAGTCATATGTGGGCTCTTTCTTCCTTCCTCATGAATGCTTGCAGAGCTATAAACTTTCCTCTTACCACCAATTTAGCTGTCCCACAAATCCTGGTAGCTTGTTTCTTTAGTCTCTTTTGTTTCCAGCATTTTTTATTTCCTCTCTGATTTTCTCTAGAACCCACTGGTTGTTCAACAGTGAGCTGTTTAGTTTCCAGGTATTTGATTTGACTCTTCGTTTCTGATTAACCTCTGTTTTCAGTGCATCATGGTATGAAATGTCAGTTAATTTGTATCTTCTTGATTTTATTGAGGTTATTTTTGTGTTCCAGAATGTGCTGTATCATGGAGAATGTTCCATGTGCACTGGAGAACAAAGTGTACTCAGCTTTCGGGAATGAGAGATCCTGTACTGCTTCTACTACTAGCCTTCTCTCTTCCAGATCTTGCTATATAACCAGTATTTCCTTGGCTGAATTTCAGTTACATTGATCTATAAAGAGGTGAAAGAGCAGTGTTGAAGTCTCCAACTACAATTGTGTTGCTGTCAATGTGTTCCTTGAAGTCTATTAGCAGTTGTTTTAAGTATTTTGCTGGCCCCTCTTTGGTGTATGTTTAGGATTGCGATTACTTCCTGATATACATATCCCTTGATTAGTAAGAAATGGCCTTCACTGTCCCTTCTAACCTTTTCAGCCTGAAATCTATGTTGTTGGCGACTAGTATGGCACTCCAGACTTTCGGAGGAGTTGTTTGCACGAAGAATCGTTTTCCAGCCTTTGGAGTCTGTGTTTGTTCTGACTGTTCAAATGCATTTCTAGTAGTCAGCATAGTGTTGGATTCAGTCTTTTAGTCAATTTTGCCATTTTGTGTCTCTTAACTGGTACATTTAGATCACTGACATTGAGAGGAACATTACTGTAATGGGATTTTGTGCCTATAATACTTTTTTGTTTTTCTTATTGTACATTAGCTCCTTCAGTCCTTCTTTTAAGATTGGTTTTTAGTCTATGAAATTCCTGAGCTGCTGTGTATCCATGAAGTTCTGTACTGTTCCTTCAAATCTGAGAGTCTGGCCAGGTAAAGCATTCTTTGTGATGCCTTTATTTCATTGAGTTTTTTTTTCTCCCAATATACCCCACCACTGTATTTGGGCATGCAGGGCTTTGATAAGTATGCTGTAGATCTAAGGGATAGCCTTTTGTATGAAATTTCTTTCTTTGATCTTGCTGCTTGCAGTACTGCTTCCAGGGAATTTGTCATTCTGATTATGCTATGTCTTGGAATCTTTTTGTTAGGGACTCTTTTAGCTGGCATCCTTCTGGCTTTTTTGGATCTGGATGCCTGCATCCTCTTACCTCAGGGAACTTTTCAGCAATAATGTCTTAAACTGTTTCTACCTCATTGGGGTTGCTTCCTTTTCCCCTCTGGGACTCAATGATTCTTATGTTGTTCCTCTTGAATTTATCTCAATGCTTTCTAGTCCACTGCTGAGATATTTTGAGATCTTTTCCATCTTCTATATTTGCCTGAGTGCTTTTTTGCAGAACATCTTCAAACTCACTGATTCTACACCACAGAGACTGGCATATTAAAGAGAAGAACAAAGGGCGGATGTGGGGAAAAGGGGACACTATCCGTGGGAAGCCGGCTGGTACAGCTGGAAAACAATATGGAATTCTCCAAAGACTAGAAATTGAACTCCCATTTGCAGCCATACCACTCCTGGGAATCTACTTGGGAAACCAAAAATACAAGGGAAACACATCCTACTTTATTCATGCCCATATTCACTAGCCAGAATCTGAGCAACAGAGGGACGATGACTGTAAAGAAGCTTTGGACACTACAATGGAAAAAGCGAGGAGAGTAGAGGGAAGATTAGTTGAGGAAATTAGCCAGAAGGAGAGAGACAGACACAGATGATGCATTATCTGCTACATAAATATAGTACAATTAAGATACCAAATCAAAGAAGGAAACATATATCAGGAGGTCTTGTCAGGTGGAAATTACAAAGCGGGGAGTCAGAGGCTAGGTGACAGAAAATGGAACAGTTGCTATGAGGGTATAATGCAACCTAGAACTGAGCATTATAGAGGAAAAAGATACAAGACAACCCTTTAGTATGTTCTGTAATCCAAGTCTGGGGAAGGAAGAGAAGAGAGAGAAAGGGAAAGAATAAGAACCGCCAAGAGCAGGGCCGGGGAGGGGGAGGGACTGGGGCGTGTGGTGGGAGATGGGCCGGGTGGGGGTGGGTGCTGGCGAGCAAAACCAATATGACTTTTTTTGTATATCTGTTTTAAAAAAACCTGATTCTGTCTTTGGCTGTTGTCATTCTACTATTGAGGACATTCATTGAATTTTTCATTTCTTCTACTGAATCTATTAATGATACTTCTGTTTATAGTTTTCTTATTTTTTGCTCTTGTTTCCTCTTGAATTTTATTGGCCGTCTGTTCCACTGTTTCTTCCATGTCCTCATGTCCACTGTCTCTTTGAGCTCATTAAACATCCTGACCATTTCCTCTCTGAATTCTTTTTTAGAGAGATTACATATGTGGGTATTCCTTTTTGAGGTTTCAGGGCTCTTTTCTTCATCCATTCCTCCTGGGGGGGGATCTACGTTGTTTCCCCATGATGCACTGGTAGTCTGGAGGTGAATCCTTCTAGAGCACTATCAGTGTCCCCCTCTCAATGCCTGGTAGGACTCTGGTGTGACTCAGTAGGTGGTGGTCTCCTCTTTCCTCAAGGGTACTACTTTTGTCTTTTGTTCTTATGTAACTTGTGTGGAGCCTCTAGCACTGGTTCAGAGGATGTGTTCTTAGTTCTGAAATTACTGTTAATTTTAGATTGGAATGGTACTGATTCTTATATTCGCCTATTTTTTAAAATATTTTATTATACCACCATGAGATTTTTAAAAAATATTTTATTATTATTATTTTTTTTTTGTTCTTTTGGTGAGTCTGGAGGGTAGCTGTCTATTGGCCCAATAAGAAGCCACACCCCTGTAGCAGTTGTACCTGGGGCAGAGAGCCAAATGTTGGCACAGTTTCTAAGGTCACAGTTTCAGTCTCTTTGCTTTTTGTTTAGAACTTCTAAGAAATGCAGATGTCTTCTTTTTCCCAGGCACACAACCAGGTGCCTCCACACATCTGGGTGTGGGATGTGAGATCAATGGGTTAGGCACCAGTGCTCTGGGAGAGGTGTGTCCCAGCAGCAGGTTCTCTATTAAGTGATTCATAGTTCTCCAGGTAAAGGCCTCTTACCTGTCTTGTTAAATTGATTCCTGAATTTAAAATTCACCTGGAAATACAGAGACCTTAGAGGGAAAGTACAAAACTGTATGAGAAAAAAAAGATTGGAGGAATTTTTCTACCAGATTATGACATTGATTAAAGTCAAAGTAATTAAAACAGTATTATATCAATGTTCACACTGACTATGGGACTGGAGAGTGCCAAGAATAGATCCACTAACTGGAAAAAACTGACAGATGATGGAGTGTTATATCACTCTGGAAAATAGGGAAAGGAAAAACAAGGAATTCAATGAACTAATGTTGGATAAACTGTTTGTTATCCATATGAAATTGAAAAAAGATATAAAGAATGAGTTTCCAAAGTATGCACAAGGCCAAGTCTCAATGACTTAAATGGCAAGACATTAAAATTTCTGGGAAGATACATAAAGAATACCTTATATTTCTGACTATGCAATGAAACCTTCTAAAATAAAACCTAAAGGCTATTAATCATGAGAAAATTAAATTTATCTGGAAATTAATAACTTTTGTTACATTGAACTCCAATGTAACCAATACTTGGCCACCACAACCAATACTTGGCCACCAGTAGCCAAGTATTTATTTATTTATTTATTCTAATATTTTATTATACCACCGTTAGATATACAATTATAAGATGTTCATGTTTGAATTTTGGTTCTACAGTGTTCCAGCACCCATCCCTCCAACCCTGCCCATCTCCCATTACCAATATCCCCATCTCCCCCCCTTCCACCAGCCTGCCTCCATGGCAGGTTCTTTATCTCTCTCTCTCTCGGCTCTCTCTCTCTCTCTCCTTCTTGCTTTCCTTTCTTTACACATTGTAGATTGTAATATATTCTAGAACATGATTGGTTCCACTAGTTTGATGTACTGGGTCCAGACCACAAAAATGGTGGCTATTATGGTGAGCAAGTCCCATCCGGCTGCTTCTGAGGCCCTACAGAGGTGATGGGCCCACTCCCAAAACCCATCTTGCCTCCAGGGAGCCTCATGGTCAGATGAGCTAGGGGAGAGCTGGATGGCAGCTCTCCCCAGTGCGTCTGAGTCTCTGCATCATAGGCCAAGTATTTAAACTATATTAAGCACTCCTACAAGTCAATAAGGAAATTATTAAATAAGTACCACAAAATAGGATAAAGACTAGCACTTAGCCTTTGTTTGTTTGGGTAACACTAGTTGTACACAGAGCTTACTCTTAGCTCAGCATTCAGTGATCACACCTGACAGGGCTTGGGGGATCACATGGGATGCTGGGAATTGAGCCTAGGATGGCCATGCAAGTTAAGTGCCCTACCTGCTATACTGTATCTTTGGTACCAAGACTAACACTTCTTAATAGAAGAAAATCAGGAAACTCTAGTGACTAACAACGATCTAAAAAATTTAGTCTTAGTCAACCCTCACTAATAGTGATTATAGTGATTAATTATTACTATTACTATTGCTATTAATTACTTATAATCACTATTAATTAGGTGAGGTTGACTAGACTGCATCCCACAGAATGTCAAAAGATCACCTGGCCTCCCACCTACAAGATGGTCAGACTTCTTCGTCAAGACCCTGAATGAACGGTTTGAGGCTCTTCATATTCCTGAAGCAAGCAGATGCCATTGGGCTACACTGGCACATGATAGGGTCAAATGGAAACATTACTAGCGCCTGCTTGAGCAAATCGATGAATAATGGGATGTCAAGTGATCAAGTGATCAAGTGACTCAGACACATGGGGCAGAGCTGCTTTTGGCTCTCCCTGTGCTCAGCTGATCATGAGGTGACTGGGAGGGAAGGCACATTCTAGCCCTGGCCTACCATCCCAATAGAGCCTCAGAAGAAGTCAGAGGAACCCCCATACCATGAGGGCCGCCATTTTCAACAATCCGACTCCACAACTTGTCAGAGCTCTGCCCAATAGATAAAACAATTTCTCCACGTTGTGGCTCATCAGTAAATGCATTAGATGAGAGCCTACTACTGAGAGTATACCATCATCACAGCAGAGCCTGGCAAGCTACCTTTGTCAGATTTGATATGCCAAAACCCAGTAACAATTATAGACCTCATTCCCATGACCTGAAGGAATGGTCTGAGGATCTTCGTGTTCCTGAAGCATGAGAATGCCCTTGACTTCACTAGCATGTGACAGGACGTATGGAGATGTTACTGGTGACTGCTCGAGCAAATCGATGAACAATGGGAAGACAAGTGATACAAGTGACTATGCAAATTAAATCAAGAAAGGCATTCTATATCCATCAATTTGGCAAAAGATTTGTAAAACAACTCCACAGTATGGATTCAACTGCTTATTCTAAGTGTAAATAATTTAAAATATGATAAAAATTAATCTTTTTTCCCTCCGCTCCCAAAAATTAATCTTTTAATGAAATCTTATTCTTATTCAAATAAATATAAAATATTTTCTACTATGTACACTAAATTAATTTTACTATCATAAATGGATTAGGACTTGACTAAAAATGCACCACTGTCCTAAGAAATTGTCACACTTATTAAAAAAAACTTATAAAATATGTACATAATTCTGTAATCCATAGTCTGGAAGGGAAGGAAAAGAGAAAGAGAGAAAGGGAAAGAAATAAAGAACCTGCCATGGAGGCGGGCTGGGGAGGAGGGAGGGAACCGGGACGTTGATGGTGGGAGATAGGCACTGGTGGAGGGATGGGTGCTGGAACACTGTATGTCCAAAATCCAAATATGAACTTTTTAATTGAATATCTTTGTAATTGTATATCTCACGGTGGTATAATAAAATACTTAAAAAATTTTAAAAAAAAAAAAAGCAAAAAAATATATACATCAGCTCTTTATTTAAGAAAAATAGAAAACAACATGAAGAGAATCAAAACAAGAAAAGGATAACCAATTGGTGTTAAATTAGACATTAATAAAAATAATGAAATAAACTTATCCAATAGAACAAGGGTGAATCTCAAAAAATACAATGTTGAATGGAGTAGGGAGGAAAGCGCAACAAAATGGCTGCTTAAATTACAATAATTTTATAAAGGTCAAAGTTAAACACCACTGAAAGAAAATACTAAGGAATAAATATACATGAAGTAAGATTCTTTAAAAAGAAAATAATTACGACATCTTCCCATACTGAGAAAGTCAGAGAAGTGTTTAAGGTGTTACTTAAAGAAATAATCCCTAGGCCATGACAGAGTGACAATGGTACTTCTTTACTTCGAAAATCACCCAGGATTTAGTCTCTGTTTGAAAGATTAATTACTAGCTCCACACAGACTGGCATCCCAATCATCAGGAAAAGTGGAGAAATTCAATCACACCCTTACAAGGACATTAGGGAAGTTCACTCAAGAAACCTCTGAGTCATGGTTTTCCCTCTTGCCTACAGCCCATTGCAAATACAGAAAACACCAAAAGCAAAACTTTAACTTTGTCCTCTTAATTATGGGGAGACCCTTTAAGCCACAGATTTCTTATTGAAACAAAAAGTTTAGGACTAAGCATATTGTGGACCTGGGGCAAGCATAGCAAGCAATTCAGGAGTACCAGAATGCTGTCTTACCTCACTGAAACATAGAACTACTTCTGAACAGAATTCAGCCCGGTAAGTTGGGTCATACTAAATACTTGGAAGCCTGGATCCCAATCAGATGCACTGTTACTTAAGCTGAAGGGACCTTACCAAGTTATCCTGAGCAATCCTAAAGCTGTGTAACTTAACGGAATTTCTAGTTGGTTTTATCTTTCCTGGCTAAGATCAGTGCCATCTGCACAAGACTCTGACAGAGAGTGAGGCAACCTACTTATGTGAACCCATTGAGGGCCTAAAATTCTTAAGAAAAAATTACTGTCACGAGAGAGCTAATATCATGTCTCTTTATCTGAAACTGTTCCTAAGAATGACTGGCATGCAGCTAGAGGAAAACATGGCCTCATACATTTCTGCAGTGGGTCCACCAGTATGCAAAAGGAAGAAATCAGAGTGCATGCTGGGTATGTGGGCTTATGCCCCTATCTAGCACCTCAGGGCTGTGATGGTGGCTGTCCCCATTCCAAGGAACAGACTGCAGTTCTTTAAGAGCTCATAAATCTCTAAGAGAAACTGCTTTTCTCCCTTTAACATGTCTATTACCAGGTCCAAAGTAAGTGAATGGCCCAGTGTTTCCATGTCCATTAGAGAACCTGGACACAGCAAGTCCTTTCCTAGCAACCACACTCATGGTTAAGAAATTACTTTTTTGCTCTTATAATCATAGGAATAGGAAAAATACATTGCTTTTTTTTTTTTTTCTTTTTCCCACCATGGGAAGTGAATGGAGATTAGAGCCCTTAAGTCTCAACAGAGAATATTCACCTATATAATCTCTCTGGAAAGAAGCTCAGAGAGGAAATGTTGAGGATGTTTAATGAGTTAAAAAATAACCCAATGGAATGGAAAGCTAATAAAGAAGGACCTGGAAACAAAAATGAAAAAACTACAAGTTGAAGTGTGAGAATTAAAATATTTGGTAGGGTGAAATGAAAAACTAAATGGAAGGCCTCAAAAGTAAAGTAATAGCAGCTAAGGACAGAATCAGTGAGTTCCAAGATGAGAAGAAGAAAACCTCCAGACAACAGCAGATAGAAAAGGATCTCAATACAAAGACAGGAGAAATTTGGGATGAATTTAAGATGAATCACTTAAGAATCAGCAGAATCCAAGAGGGACAGGAGGAAGGTCACCCCAATGAGGAAGTGTATCATTGCTGAAAAGTTCCTCGAGTTGGAGAATGCAGGCATCCAGATCCAGCAATCCTGAAGATTACTGCTAAAAGAGACCCAAATGAAAAGACTCCAAGACATATTCCAGTCAGAATGATGAAAACCACAGACAGAGGTACAATGCTGAAAGCAGCAAGATAAAAAAAAAAAGGAAATTACATACAAAAGGAACACCCCTAAGATTTACAGCAGACCTATCAAATGAGACCCTGGGAGTTGAAAGACAATGGTAGAACACTGTTTTTCTTTTTCTTTTTCTTTCTTTTCTTTCTTTCTTTCTTTCTTTCTTTCTTCCTTTCCTTCCTTCTTTCTTTCTTTCTTTCTTTCTTTCTTTTCTTTTCTTTCCTTCTTTCTTTCCTTCCTTCCTTTCTTTCTTTCTTTCTTTCTTTCTTTCTTTCTTTCTTTCTTTCTTTCTTTCTTTTCTTCTTTCTTTCTTTTTCTTTCTTTTCTTTCTTTCTTTCTAAAACTTAATGAAATAAATGGCTCACCAAGAATACTTTACCAGCCAGGTTTTTATTCAGGTTTGAAGGAAGTGAGGATGGTGGGCCCACACAGGTGGTTATGTGAGGTGGAGAGGAGAGAAATGGTCACTTTCCTTATTCACCTCTGCTACACCAGGAACAGCTGGGAAGGTTAGAATTGATAAAGTCTAATGTAAGTGTTACAGGTAATGTAAGTGTTAACACAAAAGTGGATTCGCCTGTGCTAGTGGGTTCTTGAGGATTGTATGAATGAATTACATACAAAACTCAGAAGGTTCAAAGTTAGTTTAATGTACAGAGGATTCCAGATCCCTTCCCCAAATGTCTAGGCCTCTCTGTCACCCGTGAACAAATTCCTGGTTTTGTTCCACTCAGTCTACTCATATCCCACAACGATGGCCCAGGCCTGTTCCTGTGCTGCTCTCAGTGCCTGCCGCTGGGCCTCCCAACTTTACCCCAGGATCCCTGTTGTCCTGTTCCTAGTCTCCAGAATCTACCCTGCAGATGTGGGTGAGACTCCTGTACTCAGTACCTTGCATTACCTGGGCATCCATGCCCTGCCAAACCTGAGCTATCCTGGGCATCCAAGTCCTACCGGAACCTAGGCCTCTGAGTCTGGCTCAAACTTCTATCTGCCCTTGACTGACCTTCGGTGGCGTATTGGAACTGGGCCCTAACCTGGGCATGCTACCTTTCCTGATCCAAGGAGAGAGGGAGGGAGCCTGTTGGGAAGGTGGAGGGAGAGAGGGAGAGAGGGGGGAGAGAGAGAGAGAGAGAGAGAGAGAGAGAGAGAGAGAGAGAGAGAGAGAGAGAGAGAGAGAGAGAGAGAGAGAGAGAGAATAGTAGGAGCCTAGGGTTGCCTTTTATTTGCTGTATCATAAGTAATAACTTTCTTGGGAGGAAGTTTTGGGTCACAGGTGGCTATGTAGTGTTTACACCTGGCTTTATCTTAAGGGATGATATATGCTACTGGGGAGGGAATCTGGGTGAATCACATGCAAGGCAACAATCTTACCCACAGTACATTCTCTAGACATTAAGTAACATACCTTGATATTGCTGAGTTTAATTAAATGAAATATATTTATGAGAAGTTTGAAAGTTTTACATATGTTATAGACCATTTCTGAACGTTAATTATCCAGATATATTTCTTTTAAATTCTGTGGAAGAGAAGGCCTAGGTGAAAGAAGGCAGAACTCCCCCTCCCCCTTTCCCAACCAGGGCAGGCCTACCCATGGAAAGTTACCAATTTAGGGGCCTGAGTGTCCTTTTCATTTTGAAGTAACCTTTTTGTTATCTACAAAAGGCCCAGAACAACTTAGTACTATACTAAGTTCCTCCCTGTGAGTGGAGTTCTTTTCCTTTCTCCTCTACTATCCAATAAACTTTTCTACTTTCTAAAAAAAAAAAAAAAAAGGCCCAGAACAAATTCCTGTTAGAGGTTATGAGACCCCCGCCCAGAACCTACTATCTGGCCTGGATTGCCTGGATTGCATTCCTGCACGTATGCATAGCGGTTGCTGACCCATGATCCCACGCGTGTATCTAGCCGCACCAAATATAGAAAGAAGTATTAAGAATGATCTGATTGGAGGGAGATGGTTACTTGGAACAAAGTGATTGATTGGCTGCCTGCATGCAGACCTTGATATAATATTTTAAATCTATTGGATGTTTATGCGTGGGCTTTTCTGTAGCAGCGGAACTATCTCTTAAAAGATCCTCCCTGAAAAGAAGATGGGAGGCATCACCTTTCCCAACTTCAAACTGTACTACAAGGCAGTAGTAATTAAAACAGCATGGTATTGGAATAAAAAATAGACCTGTGGACCTATGGAATAGAATTGAGTATTCTGACACCAACCAACCTCAAACACATGATCATTTAATCTTTGATAAAGGTGCAATGAGTCTAAAACGGAGTAAGGAAAGCCTATTCAACAAGTGGTGTTGGGAAAACTGGGCAGCAACATGTAAAAAATGCATGTGGACCTGTGTCTAACACCATGAACAAAAATCAGATCAAAATGGATTAAAGATCTCAATATCAGACTTGAATCCATAAAGTACATTGAAGAAAATATAGGAAAAACCCTCCACGACATTGAAGCTAAAGGCATCTTCAAAGGTGAAACATCACTAACAAAGCAACTAGAAGAAAAGATAAACATATGGGACTACATGAAACTAAAAAGCTTCTGCACCTCAAAAGAAACAGTGACTAAGATACAAAAGCAGTCCACAGAATGGGAAAGAATATTCACCCAATACCCATCTGATAAGGGGTTAATATCCAGGATATA
Organism: Cryptotis parvus; assembly: GCA_021461705.1. NCBI lineage: Eukaryota > Metazoa > Chordata > Mammalia > Eulipotyphla > Soricidae > Cryptotis > Cryptotis parvus. Next base: position 66,804 of record JAJIBD010010012.1, on the reverse strand, counting down.
TCAGGCACTGGTAGAACTTTACAAGAAGAAAACAAACAACCCCATCAAAAAATGGGGAGAAGAAATGAACAGAAACTTCAGCAAGGAAGAAATTCGAATGGCCAAAAAACATTATGAAAAAATGCTCATCATCACTAATCATCAGAGAGATGCAAATCAAAACAACAATGAGATGCCACTTTACACCACAGAGACTGGCACATATTCAAAAGAGCAAGAACAACAAGTGCTGGCGTGGATGTGGGGAAAAGGGGACACTCATCCATTGTTGGTGGGAATGCCGGCTGGTACAGCCTTTCTGGAAAACAATATGGACATTCCTCCAAAGACTAGAAATTGAACTCCCATTTGACCCAGCCATACCACTCCTGGGAATCTACTCTGGGAAACCAAAAATACGCAGCAGAAACACCATCCCTACTTTTATGTTCATAGCAGCATTATTCACAATAGCCAGAATCTGGAAGCAACCAGAGTGCCCAAAAATCGATGACTGGATAAAAAAGCTTTGGTACATCTACACAATGGAATACTATGCAGCTGTTAGGAAAAATGAAGTTATAAAATTTGCCTATAAATGGATGGACATGGAGAAGATTATGTTGAGCGAAATTAGCCAGAAGGAGAGAGACAGATACAGAATGACTGCATTTATCTGCATAACATAAATATATAGGTACATATTATGATACCAATATCCAAGGTCAAGTGAAACATATATCAGGAGGTCTTGTCAAAGGTGGAAATTATCACAAACGTGTGGGAGTCAGAGGCTAGGTAAGACAGAAAATGGAACAGTGTGCTAACAATTGTCGAGGGTACTAATGCCAACCTAGAACTGAGCATTAAATAGAGGCAAAAAGATACACATGACAACCCTTTAATGTATGTTCTGTAATCCATAGTCTGGAGGGAAAGGAAAAGAGAAAGAGAGAGAAAGGGAAAGAAATAAAGAACCTGCCATGGAGGAGGGCTGGGGAGGGGGGGAGGGAACCGGGGACTTGGTGGTGGGAGATGGGCACTGGTGGTGGGATGGGTGCTGGAACACTGTATGACCAAAACCCAAATATGAACTTTTTAATTGTATATCTTTATAATTGTAAAAAAAAAAAAATTAAAAAAAAAAAAGATCCTCCCTGGAAGGGCTCGGGGGCTCTTAGCCACTGACCGCTTGGGGTCACGCTATGAGCCCGAGTATACTCGCTTATTAATAAAACCCTTGCTTTTGCATAGGACCTGGTCTCGCAGAGTTTTCCTTGATAGGTGTGGCGCTTCAGAGGCTCCCAGTCAGTCATCCCATCGGGTGGCCAACTCTTTCATTGGGATCAAGCCCCAACACACAATGAGAAAGGCTCAGTTGGCCCTAATGGCCTTGAAGTGTGCTGAGCATCTCAGGGAGTGGCTTTATTTTTTTAAATTCTCATCCTTTAATTTCTAATCCACATTCTATCAGTTTTTCATTACCTCTTTAGTGTTTCCAACAAAATCAATGTTTCCAAAAGGCATTTTGAATACTGTTCTCAAAATAAGATGTTTAATCTTTGAATGCCATGACATTCCTCACACTAAATCTACAAATATCTATTTTTGTGTATTCCAAATAATTATATGTGCCTTTACTGAAAGAACAGAGAATTTATATAAAATATAAAACCACAAATTCTTGTGCTGTTTAAAATATTTTTTTAACCTCTCACATTTTATCATGTAGGTGCCTGAGTTGGGAAGAATGAAGATTCTGCATGATCTCAAAAAGCAGTGTAGGGATGTAGATATGATAATCTTAGTGTTATCTACTCTCTGAAACTGTCATGATCTATATTACTTTTGCAAAAAAATTTATACATTTAAGTACTTCAGAATGTGACTATATTTAAGTAATAAAGTTAAAACAGTCCAATATGAACTGATTCATTAAAAAGGTTAAAACAGTCCAATAAAAACGTTTGTCCAATACGACTGAGTTATTAACAAAGTAGACCAGAAAACATGCACACACAATAATGAGTAAATATTAATAGACATCTGTAAGGCTAGGAGAAAGGCATCCTATGATCTTGGTTGCCTTTTAGCCTGGTGGATAAAAAAATGGCATCTATTGTTACGTATGAGTTACTTTATTAAACCCAAACAAACTTCTATAGAAGCATATTTTCCTTCTCAACTCTTTTAGTCACTATGACTTCTGAGAGCCTATTGGACACTATGCGGTTAATATTAGGGCTTGGCTCTTTCCCACCATAAGGCCCTAAGGGCGGGACCCAGAAGTGGGCTCTGTTTTCAAGGTAATAAAACTTCTGAAAGGCCAAATGTTTACATCTGCAAGACAAAAACACCTGTTTACAGGACAGGATGTGTGTCTGGCCTTCTGAATATTTTTTTTGCGATGGCTCAGGATGCTATTTGTGCTTTGTATCCCCTCTACCCAGAAAAAGTTGTATAAAAGGCCTAAGCTACATTCAGTAAAGGAGAACTGCTCTGCAGAGCCCCGCCGCGTTCCTCAGCAGCGGCAAGGCAGAAGCTTCTCCCAAGTCCTTCCTTCTCCTTTCACAGGGATGAAGTCCGGCAAGATCTAGGTCTCCCTCATTTGTGCAAGGGCTGCTAACCAGGGCCCCCAACAAGAGCCTTTATGGTTTAAAAGTGAAATATAGTTTGATCTTGGGGTTCTAGAATAGAACAAAAAGCATCCTGTGAACTGTCTTATTCCTGTGCTCATGATTTGTGTTTCTCATTTACCAGAGACCATTCCAGACCAGCAATTCAAGAAGTAGGACCTGATGTATAAGCCAAGAGAGACTCCTAAGAATGAAGGGATTGAATAACTCAGGTTAAATATTTTTAAGCCCCCTTCAGAGCATTTTCCTTGGCACATGTTACTGAAAATTCTCATGGGAAGATTTTAAATGTGATTCTATCTAAAGATATGAATAGACTCAATAATTTGCAAAAGTGTTGTCTTGGACCGGGGTTCTGGAGTTTTAAAAATAAAGGGCCAGGGGCTGGAGCGATAGCCCAGCAGGTAGGGCGTTTGCCTTGCACACAGCCTGTCTGTGCTGGCCCGGTTTGATCCCCCTGCATCCCATATGGTCCCCGAGCACCGCCAGGAGTAATTCCTGAGTGCAGAGCCAGGAGAAACCCCTGAGCATTGCCGGGTGTGACCCAAAAAAGCAAATAAATAAATAAAGAAATAAATAAAGAAAGAAAGAAACAAAGAAAGAAAGAAAGGGCCAGAGCGATAGCACAGCAGGTATGGTTTTTGCCTTGCACACAGCTGACCTGGGTTCGATCTCCAGCATGGTCCCCTGAGCACCGTCCCCACATGGTTCCCCCAAGCACTGCCAAGAGTAATTCCTGAGCGAAGAGCCAGGAGTAGCCCCCTGAGCATTGCTGGGTGTGACCCAAAAAGCAAAAAAATAATATAAGTCTATGATTTTGTGCTGTGGAAAGTGGTTTTCGGATAAACCTCAGAGTTGCAAGACCTCACTAGAAATGACAATTTATTCTGTATGAGTTTTCTGATTTCACTTTGAGAAGCCTGCCCTGGGCTGAATTGATCCAGACCAAAAAGACAATCCACTACATGAGAGGACCTGGGTCACAAACTTGAAACTACTTGTTATTAATTTTTTCATAACCTTGGTATTTCTGGTAAAGGAGAGCTGTAAGAGAATAATCAAATGCTATTTTGCAGATTACCTCCATGAAAAGAGAGGAATCTATATAGGCAAAGCAATGATGTCTGTCGTTGTGGCTCACTCCTTAGATGTCTTCCCTCTCCCCCAAACCCTCTGTGACAAGTTTCTTATAAGAAAGGACAGATATAGAATGACTGCATTCATTAATAGGATATAAATAGATACCAGTGTTTTACTAAGTGTGGGAAATGGTAATGGCAGATTAAAACTCACCATTGAATATACACAAAGAGACTTAAGTGATAAACTCTAAATATCTGCAGGGCTAGCCACAATGTGTAAAAGAAGAGGGAGAGAGATACAGAGAGAGAGAGAGAAACAGAGAGAGAAAGAGAGGAAACTGGGGTCCCTGCGAGGCCTGGAGGTGGGCGGGAGGGGTGGGGTACATTGGTGGTGGAAATGGGGCACTGGTGGAGGGGTGGGTGCTGGAATACTGTATTACCAAGAACCAATTATGAACACCTTTGTAATTGCATGTCTCACGGTGGTATAATAAAAAATTTAAAAAAAGAATTACCCATTAGAATGCTATTCCTTGTGGACAAGAGGCAGACTTTTTTTTTTTTTTTTTTTTTTTTGGTCACACCGGCGATGCTCAGGGGTTACTCCGGCTATGCACTCAGGAATTACTCTGGCGGTGCTCGGGGACCATATGGGATGCCGGGGATCGAACCCACGCGGCACAGGCCAGCCGCAAGGCAACGCCCTACCCGCTGGGCTATCGCTCCAGCCCAAGGGTCCTTAACCTCTACCACTTGCTGTAATCTCACACTTTTTCTCAAGTGTGATTCAATCTCCAAGCTCTAAAGACTCCTGGGTAAATAAGCAGCTCTAAATGCAATTAAGCACACCATGGTCTAGACTGATGCTCTGACGGACAGTGTAGTGTGCCAACAATGCTCTCAAGGACAAGGGTTGAGGGAAGAATCCTTTCCACGTCAAGTCATCCAACTCTCAATTTGTCTGAGGTTAAAAATATCATGATGACAATAGTATATCAAAAAGTAGAAGCCAAATATCAACTTTCTCCCTACTGTACAGCAATTAATTATCCAGGAGAGGAGTGCAGAGTCTCAATTTTATTCACAAAGCAACTTTCCACTCCTCAAATCATATTAGGACTTATTCTTCTCTGTTAGCTTACTGGTAGAAGGAACAGTTTTCTTCCATAGAAAAGCAAACTGTTTTACTTCCTTTTCTCCCCCACAAGAACAAGCGTTTAGAAAGTGCTTGTTTTTCTAGTGATCTGCTCCCATCCTCAGCTCCCAGCCCCACTCCTAAATATGGCCAAGTTAAATCCAACAAAGTATGAGAAAACTTGAATCAGAAATGTCAGAACTAAAGAAAATGATAGGTAAAATGAAAAATTTGGTGGAAGGCCTTAGCAGCAGAAGAGCAGTTGAGAACAAACTTAGTGAGCTCCAAGATGAGATGGGGAAAACCTCAAGAAAACAGTAGAACATGGAAAAAAAGTTTCAAAATAAATGAAGAACAAGTGAGCGAACTTTACGATGAATTCAAGAGAAATAACATAAAAATCATTGGTGTCCCAGAGGGCCAGAGGGAAGACAAAGAAAAATTCTCAAAGGAATAATAGCTCAGAAGTTCCCAAAATTGAGAAGCGAATGCCCTCAGACCAAGAGGTCAGAAGGGTACCCGTTAAAAGAGACCCAAATAAAAATATAACAAGACATATCCTAATCAAGATGACAAAAACCAAAGACAGATACAGAATATGGAAAGCAATAAGTTCAAGGAAGAAATTTCAAAGGACCATTCTTAAGATTCACAGATGATTCACCAAACAAAAGCTGTGCGCTCCAATACAATAATAGGATATAGTAAAATGAAGCAAAACAAAACAAAAAGATCAGTGAAATAAACACTACACCAATAATACCCTACATGGACTTTACTGCACTCAGATTTGAAGGAATGATATAGAGCAGGCAGGGCTTCATGGATAAAGAGCTCAAAAACTTCATATATTCAAAAACAACTTTGCCAGAAGTACTGAAGAGGCTTCTTTAAGACAAGACAACTCTCAGAAATATGAAATGCTTCTACAGAAAAGGGCACAAAAGCACATGATAATAATCTCATTCAATGTCAACGACCTAAAAACCACCAATCAAGAGATACATTGTGGCAGGGTGGATTAGAAAAATGAATGAAACCTTATGCTATCCACAAGAAACACATTTGAGTAGTCAAAGCAAACACAGACTCAAAGTCAAAGGTTATACCAGACAACATCAACTTTAGGCTTAAAAATGTTGTAAGATACAGAGAGGTTCATTTCTTAATGATAAATGGATATGTATATTAGAAATGACTTGCACTCCTAAACACAGATGCATCTAAGAGGGACCAGAAAGATACTTAAAACTATTAAAAGACAAAGGAAGACACTGATAGCAACACGATAATAATAATACTTGGAGACTTCAACACTGCTCTGTCACCTCTTGATAGATCAACTAGACTAAAACTCAGCAAGGAAATACTGACTTTGAAGGGAAAATAATATATATATTTATAAATATATTTATATCTATTTTATAGATATTTTTTATATATTCTTTATTTAAATATATTTACTTTGGTTGAAAAATAAGAACGCTTACCATTAAAAAATTTGTGTGTGAATTTGCTTTAGAGTTGTAACAATATTATAAACATACACATATATACATACACAATGTATTCTAAACAGAAAGCCTTATCAGATATGTAAGTTGTTAATAATTTTTTCATTTTGTATATTTATTTTCAATTTCTTAATAGTACTTTCTTTGATATAAAAGTTTACAATTCCTAAGAAGTGCTTTTTTATGTTTTTATTTTATTGGTTATGCTTTAGTATCATGGCAGAGGTTATAAAATTTTACTTCTATCACTCTTGGCATTGCTCAGAGGTGACTCCTGGGTCTTCACTCAGGAATTACTCCTGGCGGTGCTCAGGGGACCATATGGGATCCCGAGGATCAAACCTGGGTCTGGCCGCATTCAAGGCAAACGCCCTACCCACTGCGCTATCGCTCTGGCCCTCTTCTATCGTTTTAGTTCTTATATTTAGACTTTTGATTCATTTTGACTTATTTTTAAAAAATAATTATGTAAAGGCCCAAATGCATCTTTGGTAAAGATTTTCTGTTGATTAGCAATTTCGAATTAGTCAGTTGATAATTTCTAGTTGATTAGCAATTAAGTTTTGCTTTTGTTTTTGCAAGAGAATCATAAAAAATACAGAAGGCTATACATTCTTTTAATGTCTGCATTCTTTTTTTTGGGGGTCACACCTGGCAATGCTCAGGGGTTTCTCCTGGCTCTGCACTCAGGAACCACTCTTGACGGTGCTCGGGCGACCATATGGGATGCGGGGATAGAACCCGGGCCGGCATCCCATATTATCTTTTTACATGTTCTGAATTTGTCAGACTGAATAGACTTCTTAGGTTCATTAACTCTAGACTGGAATATAGATTATAGATGGACGTGTAGTCTATAATTCAGGATATATCAAATATAATTAATGTTCAGCTTCAAAGGTTAGTAATACTTTGTTAAAAAGTCAGATAAAGGATACAGAGTGAATACTTAGCTCATGACATTCTTTCATCAGTGCTTAAAGCCTAATTTAGCCTGAATCTGAGCAACACTTGATCTACTATTTCTTGACCATTGAGTACCAGGAAATGCTAGTAGTAGCTTTAATAGAATGCAATAAATTGTCTTTCACTCACCCAATATAGTTGCTGCTATAGATTACTGAATGTAATTGAATATGTATATTTTAAATAATAATGATTGAAGAGATTAAATTAGGAATTAAGACCTTCGGGAGATGATTAAGACACTGGGTAGGTATTGGGGTTGAAGATGTTAACTCAGGGGCTGGAGGAGTGATAGCACAGCAGGTAGGGCATTTGCCTTCTCTCTCTCTCTCTCTCTCTCTCTCTCTCTCTCTCCCTCTTGCACATTGTTTTCTGACAGGTTTTATAGAAAAGCATGTTTTTAATTAAACATTTCTCTTCTCTGAACTTCAATAGGTTTGATCCCCAGCATGCCTTATGGTGCCCCAAGCAGCGCCAGTAGTAATTCCTGAGTGCAGAGCCAGGAGTAACCCCTGAGCATTGCAGGGTGTGACCCCAAAAGCAAAAAGATAAAAAGATGTAATGCTGAGGTAGCGCATTGCCTTGTTTATGTGAGGTCCTAAGTTCCATTCCTGGAACTGCAAAAAACAAACAACTAGGCCATTGGGAGGGATCTTCATGAATGGGTTAATGCCTTTTATATTTTAATTATTTATTTTAATTTTATTAGTAATTTATGTAACTAGGTAAATTTATCTGTATTACATTTTAAATATATTAAAAAACTATTCACACTTTATAGAAATAACTAAAATTATGTTTAATATTGAATATTTTATTGCACTTTGGGGTTGTTCCTTGCAGTGCCAAGAGATCATGCATTCCTGGGGTTTGAGCCCTGGCTTTGTGTATGCTAAGTATATACTCCAGCATGTAGAAATCGGTCTCCAGTCCAAATACACATACTCTCTCTCTTCTCCTCTCCCCCCTCCTTCTCCTCTCTCCTCTATTCTCTCTCTCTCTCTCTCTCTCTCTCTCTCTCTCTCTCTCTCTCTCTCTTTTTCCTCCCTCCCCGTCCCCTGTTGATGCCCAGGGCTTATTCCAGGGCTTACTCCTGGCTTTACACTTGGATCACTCCTGGCCTGGTATGCCTCAGGAGACCAAATCATGAGATGCCAGGGATCAACCCACTGTCACTCTGATCCCATGGCTTCTTCTAGTTTTATAGCTCTAGGTTTCGTATTTAAAGTTAAAAGTGAATTTGTTATGACAGGAGACAGGCTTGTCTACACCCAGGGCTCTGCCCAGTGGTCCTAGATGGTTGATGGTCTGACATAGAAAAATACTGGGCCCCCTGGGATGAACCCAGAGCCACGGCAGAGGCTGGCAAGCTACCCATGGTGTATTCGTTATGCTAAAACCAGTAACAACAGTGAACTTCATTCCCAACGAATGGAGACATTACTGGTGCTCATTCGAGCAAATCGATGAACAACAGGAAGACAAGTGATACACGTGATCTTATTTCACTTATTTGAATCAAACACTTTTGTTGTCTGCTAAGCAATGTCATATATATTAAGAATACAGGGGCTGGAGCGATAGCCCAGTGGGTAGGGCGTTTGCCTTGCACCATATGGGATGCCGGCACCATATGGGATTCCTTTTCAGATGGAGGCTGGGCTCATACTTGCTTAGGTTTCCAAGTCCCCTGAGATGACTCTCCTTATTTCAAGGTGGTTGTTTCCTCGCCCTCCCCCCTCCAAAATACTGAGGAAGGATGTCTAAAATTCCATAATAAAAGAGAAAATCTTCCAGTGGCAGATGATGTGATCAGCTGTGATCAGTCAACCTGACAAATGCAGGAAGGATTTAGCAGACCTGGGCATTAAGAACAAGTGTCTGTGGGATAGAGAAAAGAGAATGAAGTGAATATAAGGACTTAGAAAAGAAAGAATGACTCACGGGCTCAGAAATGGCTTTTCACCAATTAGTGGCATAATTTGGAGGTAAATTTGATAATTTGGCTCCAAATTATGCCACTAATTGGTGAAAAGCTATGTGTACCTAGGTTGAGAAGTCAACATGATGAACGACCTAAAACCTGAGCTGTGCAGGAGGAAGAGAGCGGCATGGAATGCCTTCAAAGGCATCGAAGAAATAGCTAAAAGGACAAAGAACCTCCGGCTCCGGGCATATCTCTTCGACTCCACCGTTCTCCCTGCATTAACATACGCCTCAGAGACCTGGGCCCTACAAAAGCAGGATGAGAATGCTATTCGGGTCTCCCAGAGAGGAATCGAAAGAGCTATGCTTGGAATATCACGCCTCACTCAAATGAGAGAAGGAATCTGGAATTCTGACCTCCATTGCTATTCCAGAATCAGGGACGCTGTCTCGTTTGCCAAAGCATCGAAAATCAGATGGGCTGGACATGTAATGCGATTTGGAGACAACCACTGGACTAGAGCCGTTACCGACTGGATCCCACGGGATGTCAAAAGATCACGTGGCCACCCACCTACAAGATGGTCAGACTTCCTTGTTAAGACCCTGAAGGAACGGTTTGAGGCTCTTCATATTCCTGAATCAACCAGATGCCATTAGGCTACATTGGCACATAATAGGGTCCAATGGAAATGTTACTGGCGCCCGCTTGAGCAAATCAATGAATAACGGGATTCAAGTGATCAAGTGAAGTGGCATAATATTTAAGTTCAGAGAAAAAAACATGCTTTTCTATAAAACCTGGCTAAAATAATGTGTAAGAGGGAGGGAGAAAGAGAGAGAGCGAGAGAGAGCAAGAGAGAGAGAGAGAAGACGTTAGTGATGGGAATGGGCACTGGTGGAGGGATGGGTGCTGGAACACTTAATGACTGAAACCCAATCATAACATTTTTTCTAATTTTCTAACTGTATATCTCACGGTGGTATAATGCAAAAAAAAAAAAAAAGCCAACAAGGAGAAAAAAAAATCTGACAAAAAAGGTGCTGAAAGGGAAGTGTGTTGACCAAACCATATAGTCTAATCTACATATATTCATATGGGTCACATCCAGCGGTGCTTAAGGGCTACTATGCCATGAGTGCTGAAGGGGAGAAGTGACACGCAGTTCCAGGGATCAGACCGAGGATAGTGCACACACGAGGTACTCGCTTTGTCTCCCCTGGTCCAGACATTTTTGTGTTTAATGACTTCAGTTTCAGAATACATTGTTATTATTATTATTATTATTATTATTATTATTATTATTATTATTTTGCTTTTTTTTTGGGGAGTGTCACACCGGCAATGCTCAGGGTTACTCCCTGGCTCTACACTCAGAAATTACTCCTGGCGGTGCTCGGGGGACCATATGGGGTGCTGGGGATCGAACCTGGGCCGGCACAGGCCGGCCGCGTGCAAGGCAAACGCCCTACCCGCTGGGCTATCGCTCCAGCCCTCAGAATACATTATTTAAAAGCAAATCTCGATGCAGTCCCAAACGCACGGCTGGGGAACCTGGAACTCCGCTTTCCCCAGGCTCAGCTGACCATGGAGCTCTCAGGAGGACAGATGGGTTTTGGGAGTGGGCCCATCACCTCTGGGGGTCCTGGAAGCAGCCGGATGAGACTCGCCCACCACACTAGCCGCCACCTTCGCTGTCCGGACGCTGGGATACTACCTCACGACCAGATTAACAGAGCAAAACCAGTTTGATCCCAGGTCCGCGGCCGCTAGCGGCCGTACAGTTCATCAAAGTAGTGGAAACAGTTATGTCCTTTAACACACTACATTCTACGATGTGCAGGAAAGTTTTCCGGGAGGGAGAGATAGAGAGGAGAGAAAAGACATACAGAATCCGCCAAGTAGTTGAAGAGTGGGAGGGGGAGGGAGGTGGGGACATTGGTGATGGGAGATGGGTTCGGGTGGAGGGATGGGTGTTGGAACACTGTAGAACCAAAACTCTACATGAGCATCTTGCAATTGTATGTCTAAAAGTGGTGTAATAAAATTTGGGGAAAAAAAAGCAAATCTCAAAATATGAGGCTAACATAGGGACAGACGGAGATAGCACAATCGTATGTAGCATATTTATTTATTACAAGCAACTGAAACAAAACCTTCATATTATGACCCACACATATTAAGCCTTCATCAGGTATCCGGTGAGTGATGTGTCAACTCTTGCCACTCACTTAACTTTCAAGTCACCCATGAGGTCAGGACTATTCATAACATCACTTTATTGATGAGGAGACTGAGGTTTAAAAGGTTACATGATACCCCCAAGGTCACAAAGCTTGAGAAGCAGATTAAGAACTCAGAGTGAGCTCAGAACACATTTTCATAACTCTGTATCATACTAGCTTTTTAAAACTTTATAAAATTTGGCAACCCCAAAGAGGTTTTCCAATGGAAAAAAGAAAGTCTGTTCTGGAAAACGGTGAGGGTAAAATTCAAAAAATAAACTTCACCTCCTTCACAGGAACTTAGGGCTTTTTGGGGACACATTTCTATAAATACACACTTAAATTGTTTCTAAAAAGTAGCCAAAAATTACAGTACTTAGGTTACCTATGGGAAGGCACATTTATCTGCCATTACCAATATACTTGAGTTTCATCTGCGTAAAATCTTTGGAAGCAACAACTTCACAATGTGACAACTCCCACTCCTTCAGCCAGAATCGACTGTGGGTGGGATGGGGATGGGGTCTGTGAAGAAACAACTAACTAGAACCTCTTGGTTTTGAAAAGGAGAGAACGGATAAGTGGGGCTGGACCTAATAGTACAAGCGGCTTTAAGACGTTATGTAGTTTCCTATAAAGAAACTTAACAGAACCAAAGCCACGTGGCTCTTGCTCCCATCTGACTAGTCACTGCAGAGTGTGACTGCGGTCATAAGCTTACAGAGAAGTCCATTCTTTTAAACACAGGTTAAGAACTTTTTGTTTTTTAAAAGTTATTTTATTTTTGATATTATTTTGCATTATATAACAAAAATGAGCTTTATTATCTCTATACCCACACAGACGCCTTTTAAAAATTATGGGGGAAAAGAAAAGAAATAAAAAATCAGCAGGGGAAAATTTAGTTAATATGTAATCTTTTCATTATTGTTTTATATTAGTTAACTGTTGTCCTCATTTTTTTTTTTAGTAGAGGTCACACTCAGAAATACTGGAATCACTGGGTGAGGCTATGGCATTCAACTCAGAGTCTCATATATGTTAGCTCTGTGATCAGTAATATTAACTTATATCCCTTACCCATAATACACAATCTTCATTTTTCCTTTGCATTTTTTAAAATTAAAGCACCAATATTTACAAAGCTATTCATAGTTGGTTTCGAGAGATACAATATTACAGCACTGATTCCACCACCAATGCCAACTTCCTTCCACCAATGTTCCCAGCATCCCTGGCATCTACCCCCCACCCCCATAATAGACCATCTTACAGTGGGAAAGGCACTCCCAGGCAGGACTCCAAAATATGAGAACTCTTAATATAAAAAAAATTCATGATGCCAATTTCTTAACCACATAAGAAAATATAAAATGCATGACAAGTGAGAGACTCAACGGAGATATTTGCAATATATACCATGCAGCAATAATTTACCATTACAAAGCATTCCACTGTCATTTGCAAAACATAGAGGGGATGTATGATCAATACTGAGTTATTTCCTTTCTTCTTTTACCTGTACCTACTCGCATGTCTCAAAGAAGAATCCATGGAATCTAGTCTTCCTAACCTTTTATCACTTGATCACTTGACATCCTGTTATTTGTTGATTTGCTTGAGAGGGTGCCAGTAACGTTCCATTTGTCTCTGTCACGTGCCAGTGTAGCCCAATGGCATCTGCTTGCTCCAGGAATACGAAGAGCCTCAAACTATTGTTCAGGGTTTTGACGAAGAAGTCCGACCATCTTGTAGGTGGGCAGCCACGTGATCTTTTGACGTCCTGTGGGATCCAGTTGGTAACAACTCTAGTCCAGCGGTCATCTCCAAGTTGCATTATATGTCCAGCCCATCTGATTTTTGATGCCTTGGCAAACGAGACAGTGTCCCTGACTCTTGATCATCAATGGAGGTCGGGACTCTGGATTCCTTCTCTCACTTCAGTGAGACGTGATATTCCAAGCATAGCTCTTTTGATTCCTCTTTGGGAGATCTGAATTTTGGAGTTCTCATCCTGCTTTCGGAGACTCAGGTCTCTGAGGCGTGTGTTAATGCAGGGAGAACAGTTGAGTCAAAGAGAGGTGCCTTTTATAAACATCTGTATGTGCAAAATTCATATATTCACAAAGTTTTTATTTTTTGCATAGCTATGTCAATCCTTACTGCACTGTTGTGTGACAATGATTCCACACATTTCTTGCAGACCTTTCCATGAGTCCATATAAATATCTAACTATAAGCTCCGTAACTCCTTCACATTAGGATTTCTCAAAACTTTTCTACAAGCAGGTAGGGCACTTGCCTTGCATGTGGCTGACCCAGAGTTGATCCCCAGCATGTCCAGAGCACTTCCAGGAGTGATACTTAACACAGATCCAGGAATAACCCTGAGCATCACTGGTGTGACCAAAAAAAAGAAAACAATTTTTTTTCTACTTGTAAGATCTTTACTTTTTTTTTGGGGGGGGGTTCTCACCCAGCAATGCTCAGGGGTTAACTCCTGGCTCTTTGCTCAGAAATTACTCCTGGCAGTGCTCAGGTGCTCAGGGGGACCATATGGGATGTCGGGGATCTAAACCGGTTGGCTGTATGCAAGGCAAACACCCCACCCGCTGTGCTATCGCTCCGGCCTCTCTACTTCTAAGATCTTTAAATGCAACATAGATGGCATAAAAACATCACAGTCTGTAGTGGTTGATTTTGGCTCGAGAAAGGGGGCTCTATTTTGTTTAGGAGCCACACAGAGCAGTACTCAGATCTTATTCCTGGATCAGTGGGTAGGGGCTACTCCCGATGGATCTTCAGGAATAGAACTTGGACCTTATGGAAGCTCAGCAGGCAGCTCTACAGGCTGAATCTCTCTCTAGCTCACTCACTTGATTTTAAATTGAGTTTTGGTTGTCTGCATTCAGAAGCCTTTCACTTCTGCCAATTTTTTTTTGTGCCATCCACATTCAGATACGTGACCCTCTATAGTGTTGCAACTCAGTTTAAGAAGGTAGGCTTAGATAACATTGATTAGGTACTTAAGCTCTCGCCATGGATATTTGTGTTCTGACTTCTGTCATTATTTAATCATCTGTACATTTATCTCTGTGCACATGGGTCATAAAACTGTCAAACAAAAAGCAAAATACAAAATTATTACCGCAATGTGGGTTTAAAACAGCTACATAAATATGTGCAGAGAACATAAATAACTAAAACTACAGATATCACTTGATCACTTGACTTCCCGTAGATCATCGATTACTCAAGCGGGCACCAGTAACATCTCAATAGGTCCTGTAACATGCAAGATAACCCAAGGGCATCTGCCCGCTCCAGGAACATAAAGAGTTTTAAATCACTCCACAAAGTCATGGGAATGAGGTCTATAATTGTTACTGGTATTTGGCATGTCAAATACGACATGGATAGCTTGCCAGGCTCTGCCGTGCGGGTGGGATAATCTTGTAGTCACATTAAAACTCGAGCATTTATTGATGAACCGCGGTACTGCAAACCCTGATGCCCAAAAGAGGAAAGTAAAAGAGAGAGAGAGAGAGACAGATAGGCAGACAGACAGACCTGATAATTGAGTCAAGTGGCTTCTTTTTGTTCTTCACAGGAGTAGAATTTTTTTCTAAAATAAAAAATTATACAGTTAGGGGTAAAATTTTTCTAAAATGAAAATTATACATGATGAAAAACGTGTCAGTATGAATTAATGTGTTCTGAATGGCATCACAAAGGTATCAGTCTGTTTCTATTACGACTTTAATCACATAACACTTTTCCCACTCAAATTCTGATGTCCCAACTTGTGTTCCAGAGCGTGGATGTTACTGACAAATGGCCTCTGTTAAAGAACAAGATTCTTATGTACATTTATATCTTTTTTTTAAAAACAGAAGCAATGAATTCAATTAAAATAGGTGATTATACATATTGTAAGAATTAAGGACTGATGATTTAATGGATCATTAGATATTAGTATAGTTGTTATAAAAATCAAAACATTGAAAGCACAGCTGAGGAACCAGGAAGACCAAAGCAGAAGTTCAACAGTTCGCCTGCAAAACCTGGAGGGGTGCTATAAGCTTTCTAGAAAGAAGGCTCCTAAGAAATGCCTTCCCTCAACTACAGGAAAAGAAATTACCACAAAGCAGCCCTGTCAGCGAAGGATGGAGGCTGTAAATCAATATTTGATTGTCTGGAAATGAGTATACAACTGATTTCTCTCTTTGGAATTGGAATATGTTCAAATTGGTCTGCTTTTCAACACTACTCTTCTTAAATATTCAGCTTCCTTGACCCTTGGCTTTGGAGACAATTGAGCACGTTCAAAGACTGGGCTAACAGCAACACAATATAAACAACATGAGAATGATGATGCCTGATCATTACTTTGTGGATAATAAAGCATGATGCTGTTGGCACGGAACCTGGTATTGGAATGAATGACAGGTTCAGGTAACATGGCTTGTCAATACCACTTTGCAAATTTTCTTTTGCTTGAATGTGAGAAGTTGTAAAGTCTCTCCTGTGATTTCTGCTAGCACTCAGGACCTTACTTTAGCTAAGCACAAGATCCAGGAGTCCAGAGAAGCTAGGTGAATTCACTGAACATTCCTGTGTACCATTCCGAGGTGGATTCTGTCACTATGAACTCACCCCAAGTGTATTCAAAGTGAACATAGACCAAAGGGAGACAATGTGAGGAACCAGGGATGGGGTCAGCAAACACAGGACATCTGGACCTGAGGTAGCAGTGAACTGGCAGAAATAAAAGGAAATCCAGTAGGAGAGTGAAAAGGCAGATACCTGAATGTTCAGGCAATGGAATCAGGAACCAGGAAATCTGTAGGTAAGGAAAGTGCCAAATAACTATGTAGGAGAACAGGTTTGCATCTACCAACAAAGCTCCTTTGATAACAGAGGAAACTCAGGAAATCATACTTTCACAGACAGTGGATTTCACAGACTGAAATAACTAACTCCAAAAGCTTGGAGTGTCAAGGACAAGTAAATTCCTGATATGGCGTTCTGCTCTTCTCTGCTTCCTGGAGCCCATTCTTCCACTAACCCTTCTTCACATTTCTATCTCTTTCCTCTGTTGCTGCCACTTTTTTTTTATCACTCATCAATGGTTTGAGGCCCTTTATGTTCCTGGAGTGAGTAGATGCCCTTGGGCTATCTCGCATGTGACAGGTAGTATTGAGATGTTATTGGTGCCCGCTTGAGCAAATCAATGATCTATGGGAAGACAGTGATACAGTGATACTCATCTTTACTCTCCACATCATCTTATTTTCTCTTTGTTCCATTCTAGCAGTCTATTTTATCAGCCCTCTAATTCCCACACCTTGTAGGTGACTGGTGGGGCCAGGTCATGGGAAATGTTACACCTTTTACTTTAGAATCTTTGGAATTACTATGCTGCTATAAACATATATGAAAGAATGAACACTGGCGCTCCAAATTCTAAATAAAATGGCATTCATCAGATTCAGAATGGTGCTATTATAACTCAGGTACTATTACTTATTTTCTTTCTTAAAAAGCCACCTAACCATGCTAAGACAGAGAATGGAACAGTGTGCTAATAATTGTCGAAAGTGCTAATACCAAGCTAGAACTGAGCATTAAATACAAGCAAAAGATACACATGACATCATCTTAATGTATGTATTGTAATCCACAATATGGAAGGGAAGGAGAAGAGAAAGAGCTAGAGAGAAAGAGAAAGAAATAAAGAACCTGCTATAGAGGCGGCCTAGGGGAGGTGGGAGGGAATCGGGGACATAGGTGGTGGGAAATGGGCACTGGTGGCGGGATGGGTGCTGGAGCACTGTATGACCGAAACCCAAATATGAACATCTTATGAACATCTTTGTAATTGTGTATCTCATGGTGGTATAATAAAATATTTTTTCACGGTGGTATAATAAAATATTTAAAAAATAATAAAAAAAATTTTAAAAAAGTAAAAAAAAAACCACCTAATCATGCTATCCATATTCATTTCTAAAAAAAAAAAGCAGAAAGAACAGCATAATGAAATGAAACCACAGAGAATAAGAAAAATTTATATATGTATAAGAATAAAATCATACACAAATTTGTACAACTACATGATTTATCCATACTATTCTATATTTAACCTATGCATTATTTATACATATATATAAATATTGAAATTTAAAGGTAATGTTAACAATAGAAGGACTTAACCAAAGCTAGGTTCTTAGACAAAAAATAGACAAATTTCTTGGAAAATAATAAAGACTTTAAAAAAAGATATAAATAACAAACTAAGTAAATAGAAATAGAAAAGGAGGTTTGGTAACTCTCAGAAGCATAACTAACTTCATAAATCTCTGAAACTAATGACTGAAACTAATAATGATTTAATCAAGATTTACTATCTATTTCCTATAATATCACCAATCCCTAGGATAAAGTTAGTTATTAGTTATCACTAATTTCTGATAGTCTTGGAAGAGGAATACCCGAATAATAGGAAATATTAATTTTACCTACTCAAACTAATCAAAGCATAGGAAATACGGGGTTCTGGGGTCTCATTCATTTCTGTAGCCTTGACACCAGATACGAATAAACAATACACAAAAGAAATTGATAACACAACTTTAATTTTCAAATTTTTATTTTTTTCTAACCACTGATCTAATTTTATTAAATCACCAGTGAAATAGTTACAAAGTTGTTCATGATCAGATTTCAGCCATACAATGTCCCGACACCCACCCTTTCACCAGGGCACACTTCCCACCATCAATGTCACCGGTCTCCTCGAGACCCCTCCCCCCTCAATCCCCCAATCCCCACCCTCTTCTGTCTTTATGGCAGACACTTCTTTTGTCTTCTCTCTCTCGCTCTCTCTCTCTCTCTCCTTTTTGATACTTTGGTTTGCAATACAGTTACAGAAAGGATTCTCCAAGTCCATCCATTTATAGGCAAATTTTATTTTTTCCTGGTGCTGAGTAGTATTCCATTGTGTAGATGTACCACAGTTTCTTTATCCAGTCATTTTTTTTCTCAGGCTCTCGGGTTGTTTCCAGATTCTGTGCTGCAGTGAACTATGCAATGAATAGTGTTGCATCTGAAGTGCAGATGGCTTTTTCTGCTGTGTGCTTTTGGACCCTAGTGTATATTCTCAGGGGTGATACTGCTGGGTCTTTGGAAGCTCAATATCTGGTTGAGGAATGTCTATATTGTTTTCCCAGAAGGCTGGACAGTCGACATTCCCACGTAACAATGAAAGAGAGTCCCTTTCCCCTCGACATCTGCATCAGCACTGGTTGCTCTTGTTCTTTTGGATGTGCCAGTCTCTGAAGTGTGAGATGATACCTCATTGTTTTGATTTATATCTCCCTGGTGATTTGTGATGAACAGTGATTTTTTTTATATGTCTTTTGGCCATCTGAATTTTCTCTTTGAGGAAATTTCTATTCATTTTTCTCCCCATTTTTTGATGGGTACATTTTCAAAATTTAATTAAAGAACTGTGATTTAAAAAGTAATTGATAGCTGGGTTTTAGACATAATCTATATTTCAGCAGGGCAACCCCTTTCTGATTTAGACATGGTCATGATCACTTCTTTGGACCGATGACGGAAGAACAAAAGTTTGCATCTCTTGATTCAGGGACAGTTTTCTTGATTTCACCCATCTGAAAAGTAACTCCCCTTCTCTTTCAGAACACAGAATGATAGCCTGGGGGTCAGAGACTGAGGAAGGAGATCCATGATGAAATTTTCTGTCATCAATACCTTTCTACCTGCTTACTCCTCAGCAAATGAAACTTAAGCTGCTGCCTTTATCAAAGGTCCTTAGAAAAATTTCTGTTATGTCATCCAAGCTGTTTCTTTTTCTTTTTTTTGGGGGATATCATACCAGGAAATGCTAAGGGGTTACTCCTTACTCTGTACCCAGTAATTACTCCTGGCAGTACTTGGGGACCATATGGAACACTGGGGATTGAACACAGTTGGTGGCATGCATGGCAAATGCCCTATCCACTGTACTATCACTCCGGTCCTCAAGTTGTTTCATATAGAGCTTGGATCAATGCGGCATCTGACACCCTAAAGAAGATACCAGCCTTAGAGTATGTGGCTAAGAGGCCTGCCGAAGCACATGGCCAACCCAGGTTTGATCCCTGGTACCACACATGGTCCCCTAAGCCCACCAGGAGTGATTTCTGAGCACTGAGCCTGGAATAAGCTGTGAGCACCACCAGCTGTGGCCCCCAAAAACAAAAAAACAAAGTGATTATTTTATATTTATTTTTGATTTAGCCCTTGGTAAGTTTTTATATGTCAGGGACATTCTACTGGCAATGCTTACCAATTTCTATCCCAGCAGGCAAAAGTGAATCTGGTGCCTTGAAATGAAGCATAAGGAAAACTAGAATGCTCTTTTATGGGCAGTTTTTCTGAGATAAAAAATGAACATTTCAATGGCAGACAAAGTGAATCATCACAGAATCATTTGCTCAAGCCAGCACTTCCTGGACAGCAGCGTCATGCCCTCCCATGCACCTCCAAATGCTACCTGAATAAAGGAAGCAAAGATATAAATAGGAAACGCGGCATATATTTAGTGAAAAGACCATCATGTCTTTGAACCTGGGAGGAATTCTATTTCAGAAAGATAAATAATAGTGAACACTGTTAAAACTGATCATTAAAATCTACGCAGAACTGGATTTAGGCAACTCTTACTAAAAAGCAAAGGCAGATTTAACTGATGTCAGGCAAACCCAGCATAAAAACACTTGGGACAAATAACAACAAACACTGAAAATCAAAAAGGAAAGACTGGGTTACTTGACTAATGTGAGAACTCCTGGAGAGATCAGGTTCCAGGTATCATCACAACTGGAATCAGAATAGAAACTCAGTTTCAACTGAAGAAGGCAAGCAAGGGGATAAGAGCATAGTTTGTGAAGTTTTGCGAGTAACAAGCACATGCCACATCCTGTTAAAGGTCAGGTTGGAAAGGTAGGTAATGACTAGAACAAAGAAAAGCTGGTAGAAGGCCAGGTGCACCCAAAAGCTTTCTGCTAGAGTCTATAAAGCATAATACAGATAATGATAAATGCACATGCACACAAACTCTCACAAAAGTGCTCCACTATGCAGCCCCTTGAAAGAGCTCATTTTCATTATTAAATACATATATATATTTTTTGCCTTTTGGGTCATAACTGGTGATGCTCAGAAGTTACTCCTGACTCTGCCCTCAGGAATTACACCTGGTGGTGCTCGGGGAACCATGTGGGATACCAGGGATGGAACCACATCGGCCGCATGTAAGGCAAATGCCCTACCTGCTGGACTATATCGCTCTGGCCCCTAAAAAATGTTTTTAATGCTGTTTTAAAATTAGAATGTAATCTTTTTTTTTATTTTGTGTTTTTCTAAGAGAGCTTGGCACCACTCAGTAAGAAACAGTCTCTGCCCTCAAAATCTTAGATTCTAGGGGCCAGATCAATAGTACAGCATGTCGGGCACTTGTCTGGAGGCTGTCAACAGGTTCAGTCGTATCCTGTTAAAGGCAGGTTAGAAAGGCAGGTAATGACTAGAACAAAGAGGCACCTGCCTCAGAGGCTGTCTAAAGGTTCAAACCCCCATATCCCTTACAGTCCCTAGAGCCTGCCAGGAGTGATCCCTTTGAGTAGAGCCAGGAATAAGCCCTGGGCACCAGGTGCGATGCAAAAAAGCATCTTAGATTATAGAACAAACAATAAAGCAAATCAGGGCCTTTTTGAGGAATAAACATCCCTTGAAGCCGTACCCAGAAAACTTGGTCATTAATTTCCAGGAATATCTTCTGACCTAAAAAATTCTGTGATATTTTGCTAAAAGGACAAAAGCTAAAAGTCTTTTAGCTAAAAGCTAAAAGGACAAAGAACCTCTGGCTCCGGGCACATCTCTTCAACTCCACCGTTCTCCCTGCATTAACATACGCCTCAGAGACCTGGGCCCTAGGAAAGCAGGATGAGAATGCTATTCGGGTCTCCCAGAGAGGAATCAAAAGAGCTATGCTTGGAATATCATGCCTCACTCAAGTGAGAGAAGGAATCCGGAGTTCTGACCTCCGTTGCTATTCCAGAATCAGGGACGCTGTCTCGTTTGCCAAGGCATCGAAAATCAGATGGGCTGGACATGTAATGCGATTTGGAGACAACCACTGGACTAGAGCCGTTACCGACTGGATCCTAGGGAATGTCAAAAGATCACGTGGCCGCCACCTACAAGATGGTCAGACTTCCTTGTAAAGACCCTGAAGGAACGGTTTGAGGCTCTTCATATTCCTGAATCAACCAGACGCCATTGGGCTACATTGGCACGTGATAGGGGCCAATGGAAATGATACTGGCACCCACTTGAGCTAATCAATGAATAACGGGATTCAAGTGATCAAGTGGCATAAATTACAGTAGTGTTCCCCAAAATGGATGATACTACCCTGGGGGCCACTGGGCTGAATAATTCAGGGTAGCAATACTAACCTGGGTGCAAGCAGTGGGGTCCCTTGCTGTAGGGCAAATAAGTCTGGGAGCTCTGAATTCCAGGGAAAAATATATTAGCAGAAATATCTGAAGGATACACATGGTTCATATCCAATCAACAAATTCAGCAAAAAGTGAGAAATGAGTGGGTTGATACTGACAATGTGATTGAAGTAGCACACCATGTTTCCAGGCAGAAATAACAAATAATTTCAAAAGCTGAAACTTGATACCAAAAAAGGCAATAGAGGAAGTCTCAGGGGAGATGGCAACTTGAAAAATAGCATTTTCATCCTTCAATTTAAAGTCATTATTGGTATTGTATATAGCAAAACAATACCTAAGGTGTACTTCATAAAAAAAAACATGAATTTGAGTTTTAAAAATTTCCATTACTCTTGAAAATAATAGACAGGAAACCAGCTGCTTATTATTCAAGACCAAAAGGTAACTGTCTGTTCGATCATCTCCGCATTATTCAGAGCTTTAGGATACAAATATTTCTGCCAAAATGGATATGTACTTTCCTGAAATCTACACAATATGCCACACTGTACATAGAAGGAAATCGTGGAATTTTAATGCAAGGCTGTAACCAGAGCACAAGCAAGGGTGACCCTAATAACTAGTATGGATATGAAAATTGATAAGTCCAAATTATTTTTAATGCAGTTAAATTCTCATTTCAACCTTAAAGATGACAGTGTTTTTGAAGGAAGATGTGGAGTAGGACCTAGGTTAAGTTATGAAGATCAAAGTAAAACACAGAGAATCGGGGCAAATACCCTTTCTCCCTTTCTTCCTCCCAAGTATTTCTAAGACAAAGCACTTGGCCAACCTCAATCCAAATTTTAAAAACGGGCATCCCCCGAATATACCTCAGTATACTCAGCTCTATGACTTTCTTATGTGTGTTCAGCTCCAATTGTTTTGTATTAAAAAAAAGATGAATATGCTAAAAAAACTGCCTTTGAAACAAGGCAACTTCCACTTTCTACTGACACATTCCTCCATATACATGTCATTAGTGCTCTTTAATAACATATTCATTGCATTCAAACATACTGCAGCCAATCACTGTGCACTGTTACCCCTGATTATTATTTTATTTAACTTTATGCATCAATTTGGGTAAATCAAATAGTGTGCTACATCATGCAGATCTAAAGACACATGCAAAATGTAATTCAGAATGGCTTGGGTGCTGTTTCAACAATTCTGTCACTGTGTTAAATGAATTAACATTTCAAAAAAAATGCCATGAGAGAGAATTCTCCCTCTAGACAGCAAAAGTTCTCTTCTTAATGGGAGTCGCTTAGAACTACTTTGTAGCATGGGTTAACAGGGACTAAAATACTCCCCCTGCTGAAATCATATTAGGAAATCTATAATCTCGTCTTTTCATTAATTCTGATTCTCTTTTACTCATATATTTACCTCCAAAAAAGGCATTAGAAGAGGTGTGTGGCACTTCAGAATGACTCAGGTTGCCAAGGTAACTAGAAATACTGCAAAAATAATTTTCATTACTACTTCTTTGTCCAATATTTTTCTAGACAAAAAAAATTTTGTTTTCGGCATAAAAATGTTCTCCCTATATGGGACTAAATAACAACATACTAGAGTTAACATTTTATTTTATTTTATTTGCTTTTTTTGGGTTACACCCAGCAATGCTCAGGGGTTTATCCTGGCTCTGCGCTCAGGAATTACTCCTGCCGGTGCTCGGGGACCATATGGGATGCCGGGATCGAACCCAGGCGGGCACAGGGCAGCCGCGTGCAAGGCAAACGCCCTACCCGCTGGCCTATTGCTCCGGTCCACTAGAGTTACCTTTTTAAAAAAAGTGTATCTTATGAACTAATAATACATGTAAATATATACAGACATCCATGTGTACAATATGTATTCTAGTTTCTCAAAAGGGATATGGGAAACATACATACAATAAACCACAACCTGAGTACCATTAAGGTTGAGGCCTTGCAACAGAGCAACAGTACAGCCGGTTTGCATGCAGCCAACCCAGGCTAGATCCCAGGTTAGCATTCATATGGTCCTTGGAGCACTGCCCGAGTAATTAATTCCTGAGTACAGAACTAGGAGGAACCAGAGCATCGAGAGGCATGGCACAAAAAGCTCCCTTTAGCCTCTAGGAACTCAGTTCTAGACTAGTCTAGAACAGCTAGACTCCTGTTCTCTAGCTCTTTAGTATCTCAAAGAGCTAGAGAACAGAGTCCAAAGGGGGAGGGTAGCTGCAACCTCGAGGAAGTGGGAACTGAGCTGAGAGACACAGCGCTGAGAAAATGCTTATATCTAAAATCTTCACTGTTAGAGAGAAAGGAAAAGAAATTAAAAAAAACCTGCCATGGAGGCAGGCTAGGGGAGGGTAGGGAATTGGGGATGGTGGTGGTGGGAAATGGGCACTGGTGGAGGGATGGGTGCTGGAACACTGTATGACCGAAACCCAAATATGAACATCTTAGGAACATCTTTGTAATTGTGAATCTCACGGCGATATAATAAAATAAAAAAATAAATAAAATCCTCACTGTTAAAAAACATTACCATTTTGTTTATTTTTTTTATTTTAAAATAATAAGCAGCAAAGGATTGGCAGAACATTAGATGACGAACAACCATGCGAGCAAGCTGGCTTCTGAAAAGGATTCAGCACAATCGACTATATCCACACGGTAACCAAGCTCATTGAGGTTTGTAGGGAGTACAAGATGCCGCTCTGTCTCACTTTCATTGATTTAAAGAAAGCTTTCGAATTTGTGGAGACTGAAGCAGTCATAGAAGCCCTAGTCAACAGGGCGTTCAAACCCAATACATCAAGATCCTTCATGAACTATATCACGGTTTCACCACTAGGGTCTCACCATTCTACAGGGAAGTGATCATTGATGTCAAAAGAGGGGTTCGGCAGAGTGATGCCATTTCACCAAAACTCTTCAGCGCCACCCTCTCGAAATCATCATGCGATAATTAGAATGGGAAAAAATGGGAGTGAAGATAGATGGCTGGCAACTACACCACCTACGCTCGCTGATGACATCATTCTAATAACACTAAACATCAGCCAAGCGGCACAAATGCTGGCAGACTTTGACCAAGAATGTGGAAAGATAGGTCTATAGCTGAATCTCAACAAAACTATGTTCATGAGAAATGAACTAGTTCCAGAGACCCCATTCATTCTCAATGGAACAAACATCTCTGAATGCAACAGCTATGTGTACCTCGGTCAAGAAGTCTACATGATGAACGACCTAAAACCTGAGTTGTGTAGGAGGAAAAGAGTGGCATGGACTGCCTTCAAAAACATCGAAACAATAGTCAAAAGAACAAAGAAGCTCCGGCTACAGGCACACCTCTTTGACTACACCGTTCTCCCTGCATTGACATAAGCCTCAGAGACCTGGGCCTTACGAAAGCAGGATGAGGATACTATTTGGGTCTCCCAAAGAGGAATCGAAAGATCTATGCTTGGAATATCACGCCTCACTCAAGTGAGAGAGGGAATCCGGAGTTCCGACCTCCGTTGCTATTCTAAAATCAAGGACGCTGTCTCATCTGCCAGAACATCGAAAATCAGATGGGCTGGTCATATAATGCGATCTGGAGACGACCTTTGGACTAGAGCAGTTACCGATTGGATCCCACAGGGCGCCAAAAGATCGCGTGGCCACACACCTGCAAGATGGTCAGACTTCCTTATCTGGACCCTAAACAAACAATTCGAAGCTCTCAATATCGCGAAACAGACAGATGCCATTGGGCTACACTGGCAAGTGATAGGGTCAAATGGAAACATTACTGGCACCCGCTCGAGCAAATTGATGAGTAACGGGATATCAAGTGATGAAGTGATCAAGCAGCAAAGATTTTAATTCCTACCTAAAAGGGAGTTAAAGTGATATTCATTTAGGCTTAAAGGGTCTTTACGTTTATATATTCATTCATCAGCTGGACATTTTCACCCAAAACAAATCTTTGGTGTCTATCATGAGTCTGAAAAAGGGGTGGAAAAGTGTCTTAAGAAACAAGGTTAAAAACTATTAATACATTTTAGGTATGCTTTTGTAAACAATGCCTTTAAATATATGAAAGTGATGTTGCTATATTTCTTTTGTACTACCCTCCAACCCTTAGACTTTATATAAGAAACAGGAACTGACTGCAAACTTTACAGAGAATAAACACATTGAGATTTGTTGCACTAAAAAAGAGCTTCTATGGAATTACAGAATTAAGCTGTGTGTAATGGTGAAGTGCAATGGTAAAAATACCTCAAAAATGTTAATGCAATAACACTAGGAATAAAATGTCATAAACAGTCAATAAACCCCAGTCTGTTCAGGGATAGATCATACTAAAATTTAGCTTAAGAGTATTAAGAAACATTTTACCAGGTTTATTGCTAAGTATTTATTGATAGGTTATTGTGTATAAAAATTTGAAAGTACTGAATAAGTAACAAACAAAGCCTCACTCTTATAGGCCTAAGCTAGCAAGAACAGACAGGTTGATGAAAAGCAAATTAATAGCAAGAATGTCTTAAAATTATAAAAGCTATGATGAGTACTACTAATTGATAATAGGATAAAACTCATGGGAAGTGGACGTGGGTGCCAAAGAGTATTGCTTTAACTGGCAATCTAAACTGTAAGGCAAGTCACAAGGTGTGGGAGAAGAGAGAGATAAATAGAGACAGAAATAGAGATAGAGAGAAAGATGAGAAACTCAGAACCACGGGGAGAACTGCCATCCGACTTTCCCCTAACTCAGCTGACTATGAGGCTCCCAGGAGGCAAGATGGGTTTTGGGAGTGGGCCCATCACTTCTGTACAGCCTCGGAAGCAGCCAGATGAGACTCTCTCACCATAATAGCCACCATTATCATGGTCCGGACACCACAGCTCATCAGAACCTATACAAGAGACACTGATCTCATGACCAGCTCAGAGCAGCCAAGTTCAAGCCCAGGTAGGTGGCTCTCAGAGGCAGAAGTCACCAGGTGTTCCTGGAGATGGAACTGGGGTACCCCTTTTTCTCTCTGACCATCCTGGAGGCCTGGTGGCCCCGCCCACGAACTGCCTCAGGACTCTCGGCCATTATACAGAGACTCAGACACATGGGGGAGAGCTGCCATCTGGCTCTCCCCTAGCTCAACTGACCATGAGGCTCTCAGGAGGCAAGATTGGTTTTGGGTGTTGGCCCATCACCTGTAAGGTCTCAGAAGCAGCTGGATGAGACTCTCTCACCATAACAGCCACCATTTTCATGGTCTAGACCCCACAGCTCATCAGAACTCACAGAGAGACGCTGATCTAAAGACTGGCTCAGAGCAGCCAAGTTCGAGCCCAGGCAAGCGGCTCTCAAAGCGGAAGTCACTGGAATTCCTGAAGATGGAGCTAGGGAACCCATTCCCCTCTTTGACCC
This sequence comes from Cryptotis parvus, assembly GCA_021461705.1. Classification (NCBI taxonomy): domain Eukaryota; kingdom Metazoa; phylum Chordata; class Mammalia; order Eulipotyphla; family Soricidae; genus Cryptotis; species Cryptotis parvus. The sequence goes on along the minus strand of JAJIBD010010012.1, from coordinate 39,366 downwards.
ATCCCAGAGACCTGGTGGTCCCGCCCACAGACTGCCCTCAGGGCTCTCGGCCATGATGCAGAGTTTCAGATGCACAGGGGGAGAGCTGCCATCCAGCTCTCCCCTAGCTCGGCTGACCATGAGGCTCCTAGGAGGCAAGATGGGTTTGGGGAGTGGCCCCTTCATCTCTGTAGGGCCTCAGAAGCAGCTGGATGAGACTCGCTCACCATAATAGCTGCCATTTTTGTGGTCTGGACCAGGTACATCAAACTAGTAGAACCAATCATTATTTCGGTTTTAGAATATAGTACAATCTACAATGTGTAAGAAAGGGAAGTGAGAAGGAGAGAGGGAGAGAGAGAGGAGAAAGAGAGAGAGAGGAGATAAAGAACCTGCCATGGAGGCAGGCTGGAGGAAGGGGGAGGGAGGTGGGACATTGATGATGGGAGATGGGCAGGGGTGGAGGTATAGGTGTGGAACACCGTAGGAACCAAAATTCAAATATGAACATCTTGTAATTGTATATCTAACAGTGGTATAATAAAATATTTTAAATATAAAAATAAAAAAAATTTTAAAAATTGTCCAACTTACTGTCTCAAAGAGCTAGAGAACAGTTCAAGAAACCAGAGTAGGTGAAAGGTAAGGAAAAAATCAAAGTCACAGCAAAGAGGTAACCCTGAATCTGTATGAAACTCTGCTCAAATTTCAGCTGTGTCCTAATCTCTTACCTGCAGGTAATAGATTCAAAGATCCCAGATAAGACTAAATTAAATAAGAAAGCTGAGCTCAGGGAATATAGAGTTTTGGATTTTAATACAGTCATAACAGTGAATAACAACAAAACAGACCCCCAAAATAATCAATGTTCTACGGAAAAATACAGCTACATCACAGTTGCTAGAATGTGTCACTCACAGTTTCCAGATAGAAATCAAGTTTCAGCTATAGGAACAACAAGAACCTATGATCTAAGTCTTGAGATTAACCAAGAGAAAAATTAGATGTTAGAACAAACAGATAAGGATTGAAAACACAATTAAAAGCATGCTCAACCGCCAGGAGTAATTCCTGAGTGCAGAGCCAAGAGAAACCCCTGAGCAATGCCGGGTGTGACCCAAAAAAAAAAAAAAAAAAAAAAAGCATGCTCAGAGTTATAAAAGAAAAATATTCTAGTATTAAATGAACAGATAGAAAATTCCAATAGAAAACCAGATCTATAGCATATACCATAGGTCTGAAGAGTGGTCATTATCTGTCATATTGGAATTTACAATTAATATTTTGTTTGGCTTTTTTCCCCTTTTATTCCTGGTGAAGAGTTCCTAAAACCCATGTAACTTTTTTTTTTTTTTTTTTTTGCTTTTTGGGTCACACCTGGCAATGCTCAGGGGTTACTCCTGGCTCTGCACTCAGGAATTACTCCTGGCGGTGCTCAGGGAACATATGGGATGCCGGGGATCGAACCCAGGCTGGCACAAGCCGGCCATGTGCAAGGCAAATGCCCTACCCGCTGGACTATCGTTCCCGCCCCAAAACCCATGAAACTTTCAAACTAACGATAGCCACAAAGGTTGTCTGGTTTTTAAACAGTCTCTAAGTATCATAAAAAAAAGGACTGGTTGTCAAGAGAACCCTGTGATCATAAGGTTAGAACCCTGACCTCCAAGATGGGAATACCAACTTGAAGTTTCTACAGATAGTTTATACTGATTTCTCCTTTTTATCCAGCACCCCAACATTTTACAACTTCTGAGAAAACCATTCTGGCTCCAAAATAAACTCCATGAAGAAAGGGATTATTTATTTTCTATGACAACAAAATATGTCTATGACATATCAGACCTGTCCTAGTTGAATAAGTGAAATTTATAATTACATAATTTTCAATTTCTTTTGAACAGCTTTCTAATGTAGAAAAATCACAGCATTTTATTTCTGTGCAAAGAATATGTACCTAGTCTATAGATTTGGTATGGCAGAGAATGTAGAATAACAGAAGAATAAGCAAGGATAAGAAGAATAAGAAGAATAGTATAGAAGCCGTGGGTGAGATGGAAAGAGAAGAAAAAAAGAAGAGAAGATAAAGAGAAGCTCCTGACATTAGTAATTAAAAAAATAAATTTAACATGAGAGGTAGTGGCGTTGGAGATAAAGTACAGAGGGTAGGGTGCTTGCCTTGCATGCAGCAGACCCAGGTTCAGTCCCCAGGTTCAAACTCCAAATGGTTACTCAAGCCCTGCCAGGAATGATTCCTGAGCACAGAGCCAAGAGTAAGAAGACCTGAATACTGCAACAACAAAACAACAACAACAAAATAGAAATAGAGAAATAACCATTTAAGGAGGAAGATGAACTGAAGCAAGTGGAGATCTGAGAAATAATGAGAGTCCCCGCAGGGCACAAAATAACCGTCTTCAAGGAAACCACATCTATAAAACCCATCCAGAGGAAACAAATGACATAAGATAAAAAATTAAACGTACAAGCAAAACCAAAATATGCATAGAAGAGCTATGAGCATAAAGGATATAAGATTAAGCTTACCAATGATAAAATTATGTAATTATGCCTCTTCATCATCACATGCTTCATTGATTCACACATAATAAAACCTTTCAAAACTAAGCTCACTGGGCCAGAGCGATAGTACTGCACGTGACCAAGCCAGGTTCGATTCTCGGCATCCCATATGGTCTCCTGAGCACCGCCAGGAGTAATTCCTGAGTGCAGAGCCAGGAGTAACCACTGAGTATAGCTGGTGTAAACACCCCCTCCCCCCAAATAAAAAACTAAGCTCATCACTAGAAAACTCCAATGTGAAAAACCTACACTAACACAGGGCACTATTTTAGGATGCTAAGCATCATCATCTCTAATTTTTACTCCTTCCCTCCTCAATTTTCCCCAGTTCAATTGCACAGCCTCTCATAAAGGGAGGAAGCAAAGAGAAGATCATCATATGTTTTCTCTTGGAAGGACTTTCCCCAGCGCTAACACAGCCTGAGAAAGTAATGGGGCTCCAAGGTACACTCTGAGCAGTACTGGGCTGTATGAACAAAGGTGAAACAATATAGTGGGATCTTAAATAAGTGAACTAAGGGCAAAAACAATGCTCCCATAGTACACAAACACACAAACCCATACACTATTTTTGATTCCCTAATCTTACTTCCTTGGTATCTATGAGTATTTGGTTTCAGGGCCCCACTTATAACAATATCCACAAATGCTTCTAGTTAGCTTTATCAGCAGGTTCTGCATCTAAAGTTTCCACCAACCATTCATGTTTCACTGGGAGAAAGATTTATGCAATCTGAAGAGAAACCAGAGTATCATTCATATTTCATTAAAGCTGAATGCAGAACTTACCGGTTGAAAAAACACTCATATATGAGGTGGCAGGTAGGGAGCTTTGCCTGTGGCCCACCTGGGTTTCATCTCCAGTATCCCATATGGTTCCCAGAGCACCTCCAGGAATAATCCCTAGAGCACTGTCTTGTGTCCTCCTCCCCAAAATAAATTAGCTATTGTTCAAGGTTCAACTATATATTGTGAGGGAAAGAAAAAAGTCACCCATGTGTGGTCTGGTTTTGAGCAAAATGAGAAGGACTTGTGTTTATGACTTGGCGTCAGTCTTCTTTCATAATTCCATTGTGGGCAATGGCAAATAATCTTTATGCACTTTCAACGCTTCGACATTGCTGAGTTGACTAAAGGTCCGTGCTAGACTTGCCTTGCATGCAGCAAACCCAGGTTTCTCTGCTGGACTAAACTCTAACCAGGCTTCTCTGAGTTCTTCCCTCAACTAGACCTCGATGTTAGTCTATAAAAGTAGACTCTCAACAGAATGATTTATCAACCCATCTTCCTCAACATTAAACAAACACTAACAGTTCTAACAGCTCAAGACCACATTTGTAGGATAAACGTGGTGATACAGCAGGTTGAGGAGTACAGTGCCAGGTCACATTAAATCTCCACCCCTAAAACAGGTACTCAATCAGGATGTAGAATGGGATGGCTGGGGGTGGGATTTACTTCAGAAAAAGAGGACCCCTGAGTTCAGGCTTAGAAGAAGTCCACTAGGCGCTCATCCCTTTCAGAACAAGCATTCCTGGGACCCACTGTTCTATTCACATCAGATAAGACTGTATGTGCCAGATCAGGGCTTAGTACAGCCGGGCATTTCGGCCAGACAGGGGCAGAATGCAGACAGAGCTTGGACGCCCAGGAGGGATAAAGTGCTGAGCCCAGGACTCTCACCTATGCGCATGTGGTGGAAGGAAACCGAGGACTAGGTTACAGGAACTGTTGGGGTACAGCTGGGCGGCACCGCAAGAGTATGAGCATAGGGACCTGGTTCATGCCATCTCCGGGAAAGCACGTAAGGGGGTAGAGAGCAGCGTGCAGACAGGACCAGTGATATCATTTACAGGAGGTGAGCAGGATGTGAGGGACAGGACAGGGAAGTCGTTCACGGGACAGGGCAGCATTAGGGACAGGATCAGGATGCCATTCACGGGTAATGGAGGGGCCTAGATATCTGGGGAGGGACCTGGAACTATCAGTAGAATAAACTAACTTTCAACCTGAGAGTTTTGCATGTAAATCTTGCATACAACTCAAGACCCACCACCACCGAAAAATATACTTTTGTGTATCAGTAGCACCCCTTAAAGTACCTGCTTGGCAGTCAAAAGAATTCAGTGTGGGCCAGAGCAATACTACAGCCGGGAGGGCATTGGCCTTGCATGCAGTTGACCCAGATTTGATCCCCAGCATCCCGTATGGTCCCCTGAGCACTGCTAGGAGAACTCCTGAGCACTGAACCAGGAATTAGACTCCAGGAACCCAGGAGCATTGTCGGGTGTGACTAAAAAAAAAAAATAAGAAAAGGAATTCAGTGTTTGCCTTAGCCAAACCTGACCACAGGCCTCTGAACATCATTTTTTTTATAGAATGACCACGAAACAAACCATTACAAAGCTGTTCATGACTGGGTTCAATCACACAGTCCATCCTTCCACCAGTGCACATTTCCCATCACCAATGCCCCCTCCACCATGTGCTTCTATAACAGCAGCTTCTCCTTCTCCTTCTCCTTCTCTCTCTCTCTCTCTCTCTCTCTCTCTCTCTCTCTCTCTCTGTGTCTCAGCTTTTGCACATTGTGGTTTGTAATACAGACACTGAAGGGTTATCATGTATATCCCTTTACCTACTTTCACTATTCAGTTCTAGTCTAGTTACACTAGAAGTTACTATTTCAAACTAAATAGATACTATTTCCAACTATTATTGATAACTGACCTCTTTTATCTTACCTACCCACCTCCCTCCCCACACACATACTGTAGATTCCAACTATTGACATGCCCTCCTGACCCTTGGATATTAGTCTAATACACAACTGATCTAAAAGCATATTAACCAATACTTTTTAGTTAATACTTTTTGTTTGTCAATTATCTGCCTTATCAATTAGTAAGCCTGGCTTTGCATTTTTCTCCTCTCTGATCATCCTAAAATGATTTTTCATACAAATCAAGCTGAGTAGAGTTCACAATAAATCCTCTTATTCATTATAATATAAATTACTGATTAAATCTGTTGTGTTATGGACCTCATTCTCATGACCTGAAGGAATGGTTTGAGGATTTTCCTTTCCTGGAGCAAGCAGATGCCCCTACACTTGCTTGCAACAGGATGGAGATGCTACTGGTGCCCGCTCGAACAAACTGATGAATAATGGGAAGACAAGTGATACAAGTGAAGTGAAGTGTTGCTGGCAGGCAGGTAGGTGAGGCCCAAACTCTGACTTTATATCACTAATCATCAGAGAAATGCAAATCAAAATAACAATGAGATATCACCTCACACCACAGAGACTGGCATTATAAAAACGAACAACAACCAGTTGTTGTTTTTGAACACAGCAAGGATATGAAGAAAATGGACCCTATTTACCGCTGGTGGGAATGTCAACTACTCCAGCCTTTTTTGGATGACAATACGGAAATTCCTCAATAATCTAGGAAATGAGCTTCCGTATGACCCAGCAATTCTACTCTTGGGAATATACCCCCAAAGGTCAAAAGCACAAAGCTGAAAAGGCATCTAAATTCCTATGTTCATTGGTGCCCATATACAATAGTTGAAGTATGTAAACAACCCAAATACCATGTACAGATGACTGATAAAGAAACTGTGGTACATATTCACAATGGAATACTACTCAACAGTAAAAATGATAAAGATTTGCAGTTTGCTCCAACATGTGGGTGGATCTAGAGAGCATCATGTTGAGTGAAATCATTCAGACGAAGAGGAACAGACTCTCAGATGTGGGATATAAAGAATCCTTGCATATGAAATAATCCAGAGGGAGAGAAACAGACTGTCCCATATGATATAAAATATGTTATACTGTATAATAGAATTATAGTATAATTATAAAATATATTATATTATATCTGATATAAAACAACTGGTAATGTAATATCAAATACCCAATGGCAGTAGAAACAAAGAGCAGGAGAACTGGTCTTCAGTAGGAAGCTTGGCACTGGGTAGGGTTGGGGGCAATAAGTTAAGGGAACACTAGAATAAAGAGGGACAGGAAAAGAGCCTGCCACAGAGGCAGGCAGGAGGTAGGAGGGAAATTGTGGACATTGGTGGCGGGTAGTAGGCATTGGTGAAAGGACTGGTGCTGGAACAATAAACTTCTCAAATTCAATCATAAATATTTTTGTAATTTTGTAATTCATAGTGATTCAATAACAAAAAAATTTAAAGCAACTCATTCAGTGCTGATGGGAATTCAGCCTCTATGGAAAACAGTATGGAGACTTTACACAAAAGTATAGAGCTATCATGTTACTTGATGATTCTACTTCTTGACATCTACCAAAGAATGCAGAAACATAACTTGAAAAGGTACATGATACCTACAGTACTGAGGGCAGCACTAACTGCTATAACAAGAACATAGAACATACAAATGTCCAACAAGAGACAAATAGACAAAACGTTGTGGAATATATCACTGTCCACGGTCCTCATCGGGGGCACAGGATCCATATGTCCGTTCATTCAAAAGGGCAAAGGCATGCGCTCCAGGAACATAAAGAGGCTCAAACCATTCCATCAGGTTGTGGGAATGAGATCTATATTTTACGGTATTTGGCATATGAAATATTAGGTACCAGGCTACAAAAAAGTAAACTCATGTAATTTGCTGCAACCCAGATGGAAATGGAGGACATTAGTTTAAGTAAAATAAGTTAAAGGGGAGGACAAACACCAGATGATCTCACTTCTCTGGGTATATAAGGAAACAAAACAAAGGAACTGATATATTGGTAAGTGACAGCCCCCTTTTATGTCCACTCCCAAAAATCCAATATTACCAAATAGTGGGAAGAGGGAGGGAGACACTGAGCACTTCAATGACAGGGGAAGTATAGAATCTTATACAATAATCATAAAACTATCATTATAGTAACCATAGCAGCTTGCTATTCGGGTCTCCCAAAGAGCAATCGAAAAGCTATGCTTGGAATATGATGCCTCACTCAAGTGAAAGAAGGAATCCGGAGCTCCGACTTCCATCGCTGTTCCAGAGTCAGGGGCGCTATCTCGTTTGCCAAGGCATCAAAAATCAGATGGGCTGGACATGTAATGCAATTTGGAGATGACCACTGGACTAGAGCCATTACCGACTGGATCCCACGGGATGTCAAAAGATTAAGTGGCTGCCCACCTACAAGATGGTCAGACTTCTTTGTCAAGACCCTGAACGACGGTTTGAGGCTCTCTGTATTCCTGAAGCAACCACTTGCTATTGGGCTACACTGGCACGTGATAGGGTCAAATGGAAATATTACTGGTGCCCGCTCAAGCAAATCAAAGAATAACAGGATGTCAAGTGATCAAGTGATAGTAACCATGCTATCTAATGTGAAATTAAAAAAATTTATTTCCGAATCTGTAAAAAGGAGAGATTGCCCACCACCTGACAAGAGCTGTTGAATAACTAAATGAGATAAAGTATGTGATGAAGTTAGGGCCCATGTATTAAATACTAAGAACTCAATAAATAATCCATAAGAAAGCTACAAGGTCACACAATGTTTAGAAGGCTCATTAAAACTGTGCAAGTAAGAATCAAAGATACAGGAATGTAACGTGTTTAAGGAAAAATAACTCAGAAAAGATTTGTCTCCAAAGAAAGAAACTTTGTTCATCTACAAAGAATTAGACTTTGTTCATTGTGTATCTTGGTATCAAGAGTGCCTGTAACATAATTACTGCGCAATGGGTACACTAAATAAATGCAAGATAAATTATTAGTACATAGACTTTTCTGACTTCTTTGCTCTTCTGACTCTCCTCTGACTGACATATGAGATAATACTTCCTTAACAATCTAACCAAACTACATTCTTAAAGCAGGCAGTTACCTAGAGTGGCCTAAGACACAGGCTAAACTTGTGTGTGAATTAATCACTGTGTGTAAATTAAGTATAAAGTCAGATGAAAGCTTCCCTGGAATAGCTCCCTATCAAAGCTGCTGAGGGGAAAAAAAAGCACTAAAAGAGCAACTATATAATTTTTGCATTTTACAGTGGAGAAGTATAAAGACTCCTGGAAGGTAAATTACTTGTCCACGATCCCAAGGCTCACTAGTTTCAAACTCACTAGTTTTTTTAAATTCTTTTTTTTATTGTACCACAGTGAAACATACAATTACAAAGGTGTTCATAATTGTTTCTTGGTAATACAGTATTCCAGCACCCATCCATCTACCAGTGCCCCATCACCACCACCAGTATACCCACACCCCCTCCTGCCCACCCCCAGGCTGCCTCAGTAGCAGGTACCCCCTTTACCTCTCTTTCTCTCTCTGTCTCGGCATCTCTCTCCCCCTTCTTTTTACACATTGCGGCTAGCCCTGCAGACATTTAGGGTTTATCATGTAAGTCTCTTTGTATATATTCAATGGTGAGTTCTAGTCTGACATTACCATTGCCCACACTCAGTAAAACACTGGTATATACTTATATCCCATTAATGAACACAGTCATTCTATATCTGTCTTTTTCCTTCTGACTAATTTCACCAAGCATGATAAAAACTCACTAGTTTTAACATATTAATCGCACCATATCTTGATGATTCTTCAAAGTATCAGTATAAATGGAAATAAAATCACTGTCACTGTCACTGTCTTCCTGTTCATCGTCGATTTGCTCGAGCAGGCACCAGTAACATCTCCATATGACATGTCTCATGCAAGTAGAGCCCAAGGGCATCTGCTTGCTCCAGGAACATAAAGAGCCTCAAACCATTCTATCAGGTCATGGGAATGAGGTCTATAATTGTTACTGGTATTTGGCATATCAAATACGACACGGGTAGCTTGCCAGGCTCTGCCGTGTGGGTAGTATACTCTTGTAGTCATCTCAAAATCCAGCATTTATTGATGAACCGCATGGCCGGGCTGTGATAGGCTGGTCTGCTGGGTGGAGTTCTGACGAGGGGGAAGTCCGGATGTGGAAAATGGAGGTTCTCATGGAGTGGGGGGGTCGTCTGGCTTGTTGTGAGGCTCTGCTGAGGTGGCAGGCCAGGGCTAGAACCTGCCATCCCTCCCGGGCACCTCATGAGCAGCTGAGCACAGTGAGAGCCAGTAGTAGCTCTGCCCCCATGTCTTCTCGGCCTTTTGGCTAAGATCAAGTGTAGTGGAAATAAAATATGGTCACGGAAATATGTCCAATGCAAACAAGAAATTTGAGCCTAGTCTTAAATTTAAAATAATCTGAAAAATGAAGATTTAACTATCTAAAAAACAAAATCAGGTCCACTCTAGCCCACCCCACATCTGAATCAAGTAGGAATGTAGATTAGAGGGAACACCCCTAGCTATCAGAGAACCAAGTAAGAAAATGAAAAGTGCCTCTCCTGTTACTATGCCAGAGATGGATATCTCAAGGAAACATCTAGAGACAGAAAACAATCCTTGGCTTGAGAAATTATATCAAGCAGGGCAAAAGATGCAGAACTCTTTTAAGCCAAGAGGAAAGTATCTGAGTATTTAGGAGAAGACTTCAATCCCCTTGCAATCTCAACCCTCCAGAGCCTGTGCGAGCAGGTATGTGTTTGTTGTCATACAGTGATAAGAAATCTAAATTGCAGGGCAAATTCTGGTATTAATCTGCATTTAATCGGTGTAGGTATTCAGCGACAACTCTGTGACAGTCACTCTTTGGTACCAAGATACACAATGAAATGAAAGAGAAGACATTCTGTCTAAACTTTTAAAGACCCTATCTTCAGAGTCCCACCCAAGAGAGAAGTCGATTTCAATCCTGGCTCCCACATAACAGAGTAGCCGATTTCAAGCACAGGTATGCGGGTCTTGCAACTAAAGTCACTGGGCTTCCATGGAGATGGAGCTGGGTCCCTTTCCCCACCTCTGTCCTATCCGGGAGGCCTGGTGAACCCTCCCACAAACTGCCTCCGGGCTGTCGGCCATGATGCAGGGGCACAGACACATGGGGCAGAGCTGCCATCTGGCTCTCCCTGAGGTGTGCCACCGCTTTGCGGCCACTGCAGTAGATCAAACTAATATAAACCAAACATGTTCTAGAAACTCAGAAAGTAAATTCAAGAACAGAATTTTGCAGATTCTCCCATAACCAACCAGAGGGGGCAATGGATTCATCAATAACATTGCCATGTATGTGCTTCAACGGTCAATATAATTAGTGTCAGCTGAGGGGAGCAGGCATGTGGATTGGGGGGTGGGTGGGAAATGAGGGTCTTTGATGGTAGGAATACACTGGTGGTGAGAGTGGCATTAAAATATGGCTGTTTCTATCAACTGTATTATGAAAACCTTTTTACTTTGTAAATCACGGTGTTTCAATAAAAAAAGAGGGCGAAAAAGGACCCTATCTAACTGATCACTTGATCACTTGACATCCCGTTATTCATCGATTTGCTCAAGCAGGAGTCAGTAATATTTCCATTAGCAAGCTGCCTGATGCGTATTCAATATGCCAAAACCATTAATAAAAAATCTAACAGTGATAGAAGAAAGAAAAAAAACTATATGAAAATAGGTGGTAAATAACCTGTCATAGGGGGTGAGGGGAGGAATATGCAAAAAGCAGAATATGGGAAGGACCAGAAATGCCATGGCAGTGGGACCAGTTTTTAATTAGAAGTCAAGACAGGTTATTGCCAAGAAAGTGACAGCGGAGCAAAGAATAAAGATAGCCAAAAAGTTTGCAGATAGATGTAGAATAAAACTCCAGGAAGTGGGGCTGGAGCAATAGCCCAGCGGGTAGGGCGTTTGCCTAGCACGCGGCCGGCCTGCACCAGCCCAGATTCGATCCACGGCATCCCATATGGTCCTCTGAGCACCGCCAGGAGTGATTCCTGAGTGCAGAGCCAGGAGTAACCCCCTGAGCGTCGCCGGTGTGGCCCAAAAAAAAAAAAAAAAAAAAAATTCCAGGAAGTGGAGCCAGAGAGATAGTACAGGGGTTAAGGAACTTAATTTGCACGGAGTCAACACTGGCTTGATCCCCGCACCACCATATGGTCCAAGTTGTCGCTGAGTATAGAGCTCGAGTAAATCCTAGCACTGCTGGATTGGGTGCCTACCACTCCAGGAAAAAAAGAAACAATATTCTAGGGAGAGGAAAAATAACTATGAAGTGAATGGGAAGACCAAAGTTAAGTATAATACAATGAAATGACAAAGTCAATCAACAATTAAAGCTCATAATAAAACCTATATTTGAGTCTTAGAGGAGGGGAAACAAATAGGATCTAGGCACTTATATACATAAGGATAATCATTAATACAGTTTGTCCTGTGCTCAAGGAATGAAACAATAATATAAGAGGGAGATAAAAATAAGGAGGGCTGGGCCACAGTGGTAGTGCAACGGATGGGGCACTTGCCTTGCACTTAGCTAACGAGGGTTCAGTCCTCAGCATTTCAGACGGAATCCTGAGCACCACCAGGAGTAGTTCCTGAGTGCAGAGTCGGAGTATTCCCTGAGCATTATAGGGTGTGGGCCCAAAACCCACAAATAAAAATGGAAACAAAAAAAAAAAGGGGTCTGCCTGGTGCCTCAGAAAGGGATTCAAGAAGGATGTGGATGTGCGCTAGACATCTGAGGATAAGACATTAAAAAAAAGCTCAAGAAAATACATTTTTAAATCAGGAATAAGAGTAAACGGAAATATCTGAGAAATAGTAATGATGGGTAAGTTTGATTAGATAAGAACAGTGGGACAAGAACACAGCCAATGTTAGTATGATATGCAGTTTGAACACCAAAATCTAATCTTTCGTTAAATATAATTATTTGTTTTTTAGGCACTGTGATTTACAAAGTTATTCATGATTGAGCTTCAGCACACAATGTTCTAATACCAATACCATCAATAGTGTCAACTTCCCTGTACAAGTAACCCCAATTTCTCTCCACATCAGTGGTTAAACATCAAGAATAAGTTAATTATTATATATAAACTTGTGAGGGTTTGGGGGAAGAAATAGAAAATAAAGAATAAATTTTGACAGGTGAAGTAAAAAAAAAAAAGAGGACTAGAGAGGGCAGAAAGCAATGAATGGCTAGCAGCACTATTCACAATAGCCAGAATATGGAAACACCCTTTGTGCCCTAGAACAGATGACTAGATAAAGAAACTATGGTGCATCTACACAAGGGAATACTATACAGCTGTTAGAAAAAACAAAGTTATGAATTTTGCTTATAAATGAATGGACATGGAAAATATCATGCTGAGTGAAATTAGAAGAAAAAGGACAGATACAGAATGACTGCATTCATTTGCAGGATATAAAAAATAAGTATGAAACTAATATCCAAGGCCAGGCAAAACACAAACCAGGAAGACTTGTCAATGGTTGGAATCTACCACAAGTGTGTGGGGGTTAGAGAATAGGTAAGACAGAAAAAGGATCAGTGTATTAGTAATTGTTGGAAATGGTAACGCCAGTTTAGAAATGAGCAATGTGTAGGAGAGAGAGAGAGAGAGAGAGAGAGAAGAGAAAGGAAGAGAGAGAGAGAAAAAGGAGGAGGAGGAGGAGGAGGAGGGAAACTGCCTGCTATAGAGGCAGGCTGGGGGATGGGGAAGGGAATCTGGGGACATTGGCGGTAGGAAATGGGCACTGGTGGAGGGATGGGTGCTGGAACACTGTATGACTGAAACCTGATCTTGAACAGCTTTGTAACTGTCTATCTCATGGTGATCTAATATTTTTTTTCTTAAAAAAAGAAAGCAACGAATGGCTCCAAGTATTCTTGTCTTAGCACCAATGAACAGAATTAGAAAACCCTAGAGACAGGGTCAAGATGGTAAGTTTGGTTTTAGAAATTGAAGATCCAGCACAATGTGCTACTATGGTGAAAGTGAACAATACTGCCTTAAAGCACAGGAAATTAAAAATTCAATTCGGGGTCGGAGCGATAGCCCAGCGGGTAGGGCGTTGCCTTACATGCGGCCGTCCTGTGCCGGCCTGGGTTCGATCCCGGCATCCCATATGGTCCCTCAAGCATCGCCAGGAGTAATTCCTGAGTGCAGAGCCAGGAGAAACCCCTGAGCATTGCTAGGTGTGACCCAAAAAGCAAAAAATAAAATAAAATAAATAAATGAATAAAAAAATAAAAATTCAATTATCTTCTTTTATTTCAGTAGTGGTTCAATTACATTGGGAACAAAATTGGCTTTGGCAACAAGAGGGGGAAACTGGCTCCATCCCTGGGCAGTTTCATCACTGCTTCTAGGGCCAACAGTCACGTGGGTTGCTGTGGCGCACTGGCTGGGCTTGGAGGGTGGTCTGAGGCCCCTCCTCTCTTCCCCCCCACCTTCAGTGACCCAGGGGGCATGACTACGAGCTCCGCAGATGCCATTTTCAACACACCGTGCACCAGGACTGATCAGCAATGCTGGAGAGAATGACCCGATGCACAGCTGCTGCAATTCCATTCTGCAGCACACGGCTGCTTTGCAGCCACACACCAGCATACCTTCCCAGGACCTTTCCCACATGTATGTTGCAATGATCAGTATGGTTGCAGCCAGTCGGGGGAGGTAGTGCGCAGATGGAGAGTGGGTGGGGCACAATGGTAGGGGCACATAGGTGATGGGACTGCTGTTGAACAATGAATGCTGGGGGCCGGAGAGACAGCACAGTGGTTAGGGCATTTGCCTTGCACATGGCCACCCTGGTTTTGATCCCTGACATCCCATATGGTCCCCCAAGCACTGCCAGAAGTATGCCGGATGTGAGCCAAAAAAGCCAAAAAAAAAAATGAATGCTTGTGACAACTGTACTGTGAGGAAATTTGTAAATCATGTTGTTTTAATAAAGGAATTTAAAAAAAGTATCACTGTATCACTGCATCACTGTCTTCCCGTTCATCATTGATTTGCTCAAGCGGGCACCAGTAGCATCTCCATATGTCCTGTCTCAAGCCAGCACTGTGCCCAAGAAAAATAGGAAAAAGACACAAGGAGAAATTTATAAAAGATACAATCAAGGGCCAGAGAAACAGTAGGGTGTTTGGTGTTCAAGCGACCAACCCAGGCTTAATCCCTGAGAATGGTTAAATCAAAATGGCCAGTAAGTCTTCTTTATGTGACTCCTTCTAAGTTTTTGCCAAGAATCAAGCTAAAAAGGGACTATAAATAATGTATAAAGATGCTTGTTTGTCAAAAATTGAGGCAATGATAATAGGAATCACTCACAAAATGTTTTTAAACAACACAAAGAATTAGTCCACTCCGCATGTGGCCATGGAGTGCGTTATCCCCATTAGACTTGACTGTTGGGGAAGAAAATTTAGACATGAAATCTTAACAGTCCTAAATACACACAGAAAACAATACAAGCAGATACAGAGCAGAATAGGAACAAAAAAGAAGTAGGGAGGAAGGTTGGAGAAGTAAATCAAGGCAGGATTAATAAAGCTTACAGGAACATAGTAAGTTTTTTCCCATCATTATCTTCAGATATGAAAGCTCTGGGTATGGCATCAGTTCTGCATTCTGAAGACTACTCAGTCTATAGTTTAAGGAAGAGTGACAATAGATAGGAAATAAGAAATAAACCCTAGATGTATGAGCAGTTAATCTATGACAACGGAGTTAAGCATATGAAGTGGAACAAGGAAAGCCTCTTCAACAAATGGTGGTAGTAAAACTGGATAGCCTCATGAAAAAAAAAGATCTTGACTCCTATCTCACACCATATACAGACATTAGTTAATGGATTAAAGACTCAGTATTAGACAGAAAACCATAAAACTATATTAAGGAAAATGTCGGCAGAACTTTGCAGGTTATTGGCTTCTGAGACATGTTCAGTGATTTGATACCACTGGCTAAGAAGACAGAGGCAAAAAGTTAATAAATGGGACTACATCAAACTAAATTTCTGCACTGCAAAGAATGAAAAGAGTAAAATTAAAGGACAGCTAATGAGCGAGAGAAATACTTGCTCACCAAACATCTGACAAGGGCCAATATCTAATATTTATAAAGCAATCACAAAACTTAACTACAAAAATAGTGCTAACAATTGTCGAAGGTACTAATACCAGCCTAGAACTGAGCATTAAATACAGGCAAAAAGATACACATGACAAACCTTTAATGTATGTTCTGTAATCCATAGTCTGGAAGGGAAGGAAAAGAGAAAGAGATAGAGAGAAAGGGAAGGAAATAAAGAACCTGCCATGGAGGAAGGCTGGGGGAGGGGGAGGGAACCGGGACATTGGTGTTGGGAGATGGGCACTGGTGGAGGAATGGATGCTGGAACAGTGTACTACCAAAACCCAAATATGAACATCT
Organism: Cryptotis parvus; assembly: GCA_021461705.1. Taxonomy (NCBI): domain Eukaryota; kingdom Metazoa; phylum Chordata; class Mammalia; order Eulipotyphla; family Soricidae; genus Cryptotis; species Cryptotis parvus. The sequence goes on along the minus strand of JAJIBD010010012.1, from coordinate 23,493 downwards.
TTGTAATTGTATATCTCGTGGTGTTATAATAAAATACTTATTAAAAATAAAAATTAAATGGGCACACATGCCTTTAAAAGATATACAGATGGCACATACATGTATGATATGATATATAATGTATATGTGTGTTAAGTATGAAAAAGCTCTTCATCCCTTATCATGAAAGAAATGCATATCAAGACAGTAAGGCAACATCTCATTCCAGTGAGAATTTGAGAAGGTATCTGCATGCCTATTATCAGTGCAATGCCCAGTGCCAGCATAGGCATGCAACATACAATGTCTATGTTCACAGCAGTTGAAATAACTAAGATCTGGAAAGAACTTGGGTGCCCAATGACTGATGAGTGGTAGAGATTCTATGGTATATGTGCACAATGAAGTTCTACTCAGCTATGAGGAAAGATGAACTATCTTGGATGAGAAGATGATCAACTTGGATAGAACTGGAAGAATCATGTGAGCAAAGTAAGTGAAAGGGAATAGAATAAATATTGAATGATCTCACTCATATGTGGAATAGAAAGTGAATAACAGACAGATGAAAAGACTCTGAAAATATGCCCAGAGAATTGAGTTTGTTCAGGGAGAAGGCAGGAAAGAGAGAGTACCTGGAGACAGCAGTGGACAAATACTCATACCCTGGTGGTGGGTTAAAGCAGCAACATTCTATCCCTGAAGCAATATTAAAAATTTGCTATATTGAAATAAGAGGGCAAGAGCATATATACTGGTGAATTGCACGGAAAAGTCTGTGTTTCAAGAATTGTTTCTTCAATTCAAGAACTGAAGCAATGTTTTTTTAAAAACACATTTAAACATATTACTTGATTTTACTTGATTTTTTTTATAGGTGGTGTGCTTTCATCATGAGAGCAGAGCCTTCATAAATAAGATGAATGTGGGGCCAGAGCGATAGCCCAGCAGTTAGGGCATTTGCCTTGCATGTGGCGGCCTCTGCCGGCCCCCGAGTTCGATCCCCAGCATCCCATATGGTCCCCGAGCATCGCCAGGAGTAATTCCTGAGTGCAGAGCCAGGAGAAACCCCCTGAGCATTGCTGGGTGTGATCCAAAAAAGAAAAAAAAAAAAAAAAGATGAATGTTCTTATAGAAGTCCCTGAGGATCCCTACACTCTTCGACCATAGGAAAATATAGCAAGAAGGTACTAGTTAGAAATGAGAAAGAGGGGGGCCATTGCGATAGTACAGCGGGTAGGGCGTTTGCCTTGCATGTGGCTGACGCAGGTTTGATCCCGGCATCCCATATGGTTCCCTGAGCACTGCCAGGAGTAATTCCTGAGTGCAGAGCCAGGAGTAACCCCCTGAGCATTGCTGGGTGTGACCCAAAGAAATAAAAACAAATGAGAAAGATGGTTTTTTACTAAAAGTGAACCTTTTAGTAAAAGGTTCCTGTGGGTATTGAACTTTCAACCTCCAAAGCTATGAAAGAATTAATTTGCTGTTAATAAATTACCCAGTCTGTGGTACTTTATTATAGTAGCCCAAATGAACAAAGACAGGTAGGTGTCAAGGTTTTTTTGACTTGTCCAACTTCCCAACCAATGGATGGTAATGCAGATAAAAGGGAGACCTACGCAGATTATTAAATAGGACTTGGAAAGTTTGCGTTTAGAGCACCAATAGACATCTAACTGAAGGCATCTATATGAATCTCATAATTTTTTATATTTGCTTCCTAAGAGTTCACCCTGTCAACCTTTGCTTCTCTACTATTTATTCTGCACACATCAAAATAGCAACATTTTATAAATATCATTAAATTCATATTTCTCCTTTGCAAAAAATTCACTTTTTTGGATGTGTTTAAGATCTGGAAGCTGTAACTAAAAGAAAGTTGATCAAAGCCCTCTTTGAGAGAAGTCTGATCGTTCCAGTCAAGAACATGAAGAAAATTGCATAGTTTATGAACCATTCATAAGAAAGTCTATTATTTCCTGCAATGAAGACAGATAAGGAATTGTCAGAAAAACAGAAAAAACTATAGAAGAATATTTATTGGAGCAAATCAGGAAGGAAAAAAAAAAAAACCACTCCAAGAGAAGCGATCAGCATTTCCAAATGCTGCTGAAAGGTTAAGTTAATAAATTCTCAAAGATGTTCACCGGTCTTGCAGTGCAGAGCTTGGTGCCTTTCCAGTGCCTTACTGAGTTCAGGCAGAGTGGTTTGTGCAAGGAATAGGGTTACAAGTCAGATAGAATGGGATACACTGAATGAGAGGAAGAGAAATAGAGACAGGAGCTGTAGATAAGTCTTTGTTTTTAAAAAAATAGCTAAAAAGAAAATGAAAATAAGAGTGAGAGGGGACATGGGAGATTTTGTTATTGAGATAGGAGAAATCAAACACTTTGAAATAGTGATAAAACATGCAAGTGTCACTGAACATAAAGGAAAGGGACGGAATTTGATGGTTTAACGCAGGAGAAGACCCAGAGTACCAAAGGAAGACTAAGTGAGAGAAATGATTCCTTCTGGATTAGAGCAGGTGGGAAGAAAACGGGAATGGCTTTAGATAAAAGGGTTTTTAACTTCAGTAATGAAAAGTTAAGGTCATTCCATGTATATAGATCTTCAATTTTCTTTAAGCAGTAAATCATCTTTTGGAGATAAGGCTAAAAATCACAGAAGTTTGAGAAAAGTAGAAACAAGAAATAAAAGCATTATTGTGAAGGATGAAATAAACTAATATGACCACCAAGCTTCAGAACCAACAATGGAGGTCAACTGGGCTGGGGTAATAATTCATAGTGTACCTATCTGTCTGGTTGAGGTTCCCCCCAAAGGGTTTAGCACCACGTAGGCACAAAGATTACGGGAAGTACTTCAAGAGTACTTGATGATTAGCAACTTGAATAGAAGTGTTAAGAGAACCTAAACGAAGATTTGGAAAAATGAGGATTCATTTTCCAAGGCATTGAAAATCAGATGGGCTGGACATGTAATGCGATTTGGAGACAACTGCTGGACTAGAGCCGTTACTGACTGGATCCCACGGGATGTCAAAAGATCACGTGGCCGCCCACCTACAAGATGGTCAGACCCTGAACAAACGATTTGAGGCTCTTTGTATTCCTGAAGCAACCAGATGCCATTGGGCTACACTGGCACGTGATAGGGTCAAATGGAAATGTTACAGGCGCCTGCCCAAGCAAATCAATGAATAACAGGATGTTAAGTGATGCTTGGGGAACCATATGGAATGCCGGGGATCAAACCTGGGTCGGCCATGTGCAAGGCAAACGCCCCTACCCACTGTGCTATCACTTTGGCCTCCAGACCTGGGTTCGACCCAGGCATCTGATCTGGTCCCCTGAGCACTGCCAGAAATAATTCCTGAGAGTCAGGGGTAAGTAATGCCAGGTGTGACCCAAGAAGAAAAAAAAAAAGTCTATCAGAAAGAACATTCATCAAAGAGATAAAGAACCTGCCATAGAGGCAGGCTAGGGAAAGGGGATGGGGAATCAGGGACATTGGTGGACACTAGTGGAGGGATGGGTGCTGGAACACTGTATGACCAAAACCCAAACATGAACATCTTTGTAATTGTATATCTCACGGTGGTATAATAAAATATTTTTAAAAAAAGAACATTCATCTCTATTACACTTAGTTGTAAATTTTACAGAGGCAAATTTCTGAGTTAGATTCTGCAGAGAGAACACTCTGTGTGTAGAGATAAAATCTACCAGTCTACCAAGTACCACCACCATCATGGTACTTTACTAATATATCTTCTCCAACATTTCTTAATAGCTTTGACATAAATGTGTATGTGCAAAACAATGGCCTCTTTTACAGAACTAATATGTAATTACCTGAGTCCAGCCACAAAGTGTAAGTTGTGAGGGAGGAAGATGGTGGACTCATCAGATAAGGAAAGCAAGGACCAACATTTCAATATCCAACCTGTCTTCTTTTCTGGCTCTGTTGCCATCCACCACGGCCTCTGTGCATCTCTCAGCACTTTTACTCAATTTTGCCCTGGTTTGCAAATGACTTACATTCTAGACTTTGGTTTCTTTCTGTGTAATTAAAAGCAATGTTTTATTAAATAGAGTCCAGCCTGATATACTCAATAGACCTCTTGCTACTGAATTCTCTGGAGCATGAAAGATTTTGACTCAGGTTCCTGGAAGAATGTTACCCACATCAATCACAGGAGAGGAGAAGTCAAAATATGTCTATTTTAGTGACCAGTAAACTGTGGTTAAACCATAATCTAGACCATCACATAACTTTAAACAGTCTACAAGGTGTAAAAAGTATTTTACATTAATTTTTTTTAACTCAAATAAAGCTACTTAGAGAAGTATGTCCAGTTAGTTTTCTTAAATAGTCAGGCTCAATTTTTTATATATACCCTATCACTGCTCTCACATTAAAAAGAGGAAAGTTAAAAGTCTCAAATATTTTCTGTCTGAACCTATACTGTAAAAGATTTGCTTATGCTTGTTAAATCTCTTCACCCTTACCTATGGTACACCTCTTTGGGCAAACCTGGGTTCAATCTCCCCATTCTTTTTAAGGATAGCATTCCAGCAAACTGAAAATGAACTGTAATTAGAATTAACACTAAGAGCTCATAAGATTGCTGGTCCTTCTGAGCACGAGACCACAGATGTCTGCAAGTAATTGAATCATGTGGTTTACAAACATTCTACCAGTCAGTACTATCCGAGTGATCCTAGAAACAAATAGGCAAAATATAGGCTTCATGATCTTTCCCTATAGCAAGTTAATTGGCCTATATATACAATACAAAACTGACAGGGCATGTTGTTAATGCTGCTTTAATAAATAACACTGAAAGTAAAAATGTTTAAAAAACACTATGATTCATATTGTTCAGAAAGTATCCCCTAAGAAATTAAGATGCATTTTTAATATATCTGTTTTCTCAGGTTAATTTCTTGAACTGAGAGTTTCAGACCAACTGTCAGATACCTACTCTTTTACCTGGGGGTGAGGGGACACACCCCGCTATGCTCAAGAGTTTACTCAGGGATTACTCACGTGAGTGCTTGGGGACAATGCGGTACCAAGGATCAAACCAGGGCTGACTCACAGCAAATCAAGTCCCTTACCTGCTAAACTATCTCTCCAGCACATACCTACTTTTGACAACCCTGCTGAAAGCAAGTAGCATTTTTGCTCAATTTCATTTGTATGAATTTTCATCCCTGGGAGGGATGGCAGGTTCTAGCCCTGGCCCGCCACCCCAGCAGAGCCTCACAACAAGCCCAGACCCCCACTCCATGAGGACCTCCATTTTCCACATCCAGACTTCCTCCTCATCAGAACTCCACCCAGCAGACCAGACTATCACAGCCTGGCTTGCGCAGCTGCTAAGCGCCAGTGGGTTCATCAATAAATGCTGGATTTTGAGATGACTACAAGAGTATGCTACCCGCACGGCAGAGCCTGGCAAGCTACCCGTGTCGTATTTGATATGCCAGATACCAGTAACAATTATAGACGTCATTCCCATGACCTGATGGAATGATTTGAGGCTCTTTATGTTCCTGGAGCAAGCAGGTGCCCTTGGGCTCTACTTGCATGAGACAGGTCATATGGAGATGTTACTGGTGCCCGCTCGAGCAAATCGAAGATGAACGGGAAGACAGTGATACAGTGATACAGTGATTCATTTGTATCATAACTGTAGACTAACAAAACTGTTTTCTAAACTGTACAATACCAATGTATTAATGGGAAGATAGATAGATAGTGACAATACCAATAAATTTTTTTGCTTACCCTAAGGATACTAAGGCTTAGTTGGCTTGAGGTTCACTTAGAGCTTGTTATAGTCATAACCTTCTAGTCTGGTTATGTCTGCATACAGCTTATTTTTTTGTTTTTTGTTGCCACACCCAGCAGTGGTCAGTGCTTACTCCTGGCTTTGCACTCAGGGTTAGTCCTGGTAGTACTCGGGTACCATATGGAATGTCGGGATTGAGCCCAGATTGGCTGCATGCAAGATAAGAACCTTACCCTGTACTATCACTCTGGTGCCTGGTTATAAACAAATATTAAACAACAAAGAATTCAGTCTCAGAATTTCAGTTGCATTATTTTTCCCCTGGCCCCCCAGTTGCATTATGACTGTTGTCATCGTTATCATCCAAGAAACACATGAAAGCGTGTCTTACATCACAGTGCACATTTTTATATTTTGCTTTAAGCACTGTTGAGTCTCATAAACTTCACAGCTCTGATCTGACAAATGCCTTCAGTTACCACAATGTTGCTTCTTCAAACTAAGTTGCTTCTTCTAATCTTCAAACTGATATTGTCATTAAAGCCAAACATTTTCCCACCTTTCAAACTAAAATCTAATAGGAACATTTGGAAAGAAACTGAATATTTGGGCAGTGAAACACAATGAAACCTTTATTCCTCCTTCTGGTCCAAACAACCAAAAAGAAATATATACTTTCTCAAGGCCTTAGATACAATCTTCAAGTTTTTTTTTAAATGAACCAAAGTAGCTTTATTGAAAGAAGTCTACTTAGAGAAATGCCAGAGGAGAGAAAGAGAAGGTATTCACAAGAGATACAATCTTTAGAGCAATCAAAACAAGGGAAGGAAACAAATTCATCTCCCTAGATTCACACATCTTCCTATCTCTATCTATCCTACTGGCAAATATAAGATCTCTACAATCCAATACTTTTTCCCTGGTCCTTTAATTTTAACTATTTGGAAGTCATGTCCACTAGACAATCATCTATCATCTGACTTTCTACATGTAGCTATTGAGAGAACTCTTGTTAGTTTTTAGGTATCTGATTCTAACTCTCACTAGTTGATATGCTTATCTGACATGATTTACCTTAATCTTTCTTTTCCAAGACATATTATTTTTTTTAAAGAAGTTTTGGATTCACAGAAAGGTACAGATAATTAAGAGGACAATACAGGTAATTCCAATATAGCCCTGCCCTGATGCATGTACAACCTCTTCCAATATCAACCTTCACTGACTTATAATCCACAATCCATATTATATATCAGAGACCATTCTTGGTATAGATCTAAGTCTGGAAAAATGTGTAATTGATGTAGGCAGGCAGACAGGGGGGCCCTGCATGGCTATCACCTTTGAACCAGAAATGAAGACGTGATAGGACCCATTAATGAATAATAGACGCTGAGAAAGCTAGATCCACCTTCTTCACACAGCTTTTAGCCCCCATCAACCTCTGATGGCCCAGAAGATTCCAGAGCATTCCAGCTCAAAGGGATAAAGGCTCCCTTTGGAAATCAGTCTGGACTCACTCTCCATCTCTGGAGCAGCCCGCATCTCCCCTCTTGAGATGTGTACTCTCTGCATCACTTTCCCTCCTTCCCATCCTAAAACCTCCATAATAAAATCTGTTTTACTTCACTGCTCATCGACTCCTGAAAATTCTTTTTCTGCGAGGAAGACACGAACCCTGAGGAAACCCTGGGTAAGGCCTAGGACTGACTTTCCTTTCCTACAAAGAGCAATTCCTCACTCTAGCCTGAGTCCTTGGATCCCCGAGAAATCTTGGGTGATGGGGATCAACTCCCATGCCCACAGATCAAGGGGCTAAGGGGGCTTCAGGTGTGGTTTGACGGCCACCTTGTAGGGCTGGTGGGGCTCAGGCCCACGCAGTGCAGGGGCTCATCACAGACTTTATCAGTCCTAAGCCTGCCCAGGGGGTCCCAGGTGGAAGAGGGGGCTGGGGGAGAAAGCGACCATCTCTCTCCCCTTCCAGCCTCACTTTAAGCCACCCCCGTGAGGCCCTTCTACATCATAATGGCAGGTATCTATCATAGTAATATAAATGACCTCTGCACTACTGTAAGGAAAACATATGTGCTCTACCCATTTAGTCATTTCCACCCCAAAATTTTTTGGCAACCACTGATCTGAATATTGTTTCCATAGTTTTGTTTTTTCTGGAAAGCCATTTATCTATCACAAAGTATATAGTCTTTGAATATTGGTATTTTTCATTCAGCGATACATACTTCAGTTTCCTTCAAGTTTTTTTTTCCCCCATGACTTGGAGCTCACATCTCTTTTATGCTGAATAATAGTCCTATCCCTGAATGTACCGTTTTCCATTTACTAACTTATTTACTCCCAAGCTTTAGTGACTATAATAAGGCTGCTACTGATATTCACCTGAAAGTTTTGGTGTGGGCATACATTTTCAAGTCCTTGAGACAAATAACAAGGAGTCTGATTTCTGCATCAAAGATGAGTATGCTTGGCTTTGTTAGAAACTATCAAAGTGTCTTTTTATGTGATTGTAACACTTTATATTCCTTTCTTTAAAAAAATTATTATGCCACCATGAGGTAAACAATTGCAGAACTGTTCATGATTGCATTTCAGTCATACAGTGCTCCAGCACCCATCCCTCTACCAGTACACATTTCCCACCACCAAGGTCCCCTGTTTCCCTCCCCTCCCCAGCCTGCCTCTAAGGCAGGCACTTTTGCATTCCTTTCTAAGTGAGTTCCTATTGTTCCATAGCCACACCAGCATTTGGTACTGCCTGGAGTTTTGCATTTCGAAAGGACTGTGTGGCATCTAATTGTTCCAGTTTGCCTGAAAGCAGAGCATCTTTTCATATGCTTATAAGTCATCTGTATCTTCCTTGGTGAAATAGCTGTTGAGATCTTTGGTGCATTTTTTTTTACAATCAGGCTGTTTGTTTCCTTATTGTTGATCTTTATGATTTATGTATATATTTTGGATAATAATACTTTATCAGATGTCTTTTGAAAGCATGTTCTCTTAGCTTATCTTTTTGCTTTCTTGGAATTGCCTTTATAAAGCTGTAGTTTTAAAATACATTTGTTTTATTTTATTTTTTATTTTTGGGGACACATTTGGCAGTGCTCAGGGGACCACACAGGGTGCCAGGAACTGAAACAGAGTTGACCACATGCAAGGCAAAAGCTTTACTATCTCTGGTCCCACCCCCTACACTGTTCTATTTTAATGAAGTTCAGTTTATCGATTATTTCACCTAGGTATCTAGGTTTTCTAGTTTACAATCTAGGAATTTAATACCTGGCCATCATCACTGTCACTGTCTGTCACTGTCTTCCCGATCATCGTCGATTTGCTTGAGTGGGCACCAGTAACATCTCCATATGACCTGTCTCATGCAAGTAGAGCCCAAGGGCACCTGCTTGCTCCAGGAAAATAAAGAGCCTCAAACCATTCCATCAGTTCATGGGAATGAGGTCTATAATTGTTACTGGTATCTGGCATATCAAATACGACATGGGTAGCTTGCCAGGTTCTGCCATGCGGGTAGCATACTCTTGTAGTCATCTCAAAATCCAGCATTTATTGATGAACCACACGGCCGCTTACAGCTGCGCAAGCCAGGCTGTGATAGGCTGGTCTGCTGGGTGGAGTTCTGACGAGGGGGAAGTCCGGATGTGGAAAATGGAGGTCCTCATGGAGTGGGGGGCCATCTGGCTTGTTGCGAGGCTCTGCTGGGGTGGTGGGCCAGGGCTAGAACCTGCCATCCCTCCCGGGCACCTCATGAGCGGTTGGGCACAGTGACAGCCAGTAGCAGCTCTGCCCCATGTCTGTCTCTGGGTCAGCATACCTGGGCCGGATTAAAAAAAGACTGCAGCAGGGTGGATCTCGATAAGCCGGGCTGTGATAGGCTGGTCTGCTGGGTGGAGTTCTGATGAGGGGGAAGTCTGGATGTGGAAAATGGAGGTCCTCATGGAGTGGGGGGTCATCTGGCTTGTTGTGAGGCTCTGCTGGGGTGGCGGGACAGGGCTAGAACCTGCCATCCCTCCCGGGCACCTCATGATATGTTCAGAATAATAAGAGGGGCTAAGTGATAACACAGAGGGTAGGGTGTTTGCTTTGCATATAGCCAACCCAGTTTGATCACCGGCATCCTATGTGGTCCCCGGAGCACTGCCAGGAGTAATTCCTGAATGCAGAGCAGGACTAAACCCTGAGCATTCCTGGGTGTGACCCAAAAAAAAAAAAAAGAAGAAACATAGCATCTGCTCAATAATAATTAAATTCATTTATCAGGTCATAATTGGAAATAAACCTGAATAAAGTAATATCCAACCTGTGATTTTTGCATGTTTTGTTTGTTTCTTGGCTACTTTTTTTTTAATATTACTGAGTAATTACAAAGGAATATTTAAAATATTTAAAATGTGAGTAAAGGGGCTGGAGCAATAAAATAGCAGGGAGGATGCTTGCCTTGAGCGCAGCTGACCCGAATCCGATCCCTGGTATCCCATATGGTCCACCAAGCACCTGAGTGCAGAGTCAGGAGTGATACCTGAGTGCAGAGTCAGGCTTGAGCATTACTGGGTGTGACCCAAAAACAAAGAATAAAAGTGAGTAAAGTGCGAGAGCAGTGAGGATAGAGTGCAGTTTGCCTCAACACCTGTCCACAGAACTGGCCTCCATTCAAAAAGGAGGCCCCAGGTGCCCTCCTCCATCTTTTCTTCTCCCCCCACCCCCCCTCCCGCTCCCCACACAGCCCCAGGCTGACTGCAGGATCAAGCAGGGCTTGCACACCTAGACAGATGGCTGAGAATACGAGAGGCCTTCTAGGCCTGGACAGGGGCCAAAATACAGGCAGAGCTCACATGCCCAGGAAAACTCAAGTTTAGAGAGAAAGAGAGAGGGGCTGTAGGGGAAAGTCCAGTGGGGAGGGCATTTGCCTTGCAAGAGGCTGACCTGGGTTTGATCCCCGGCATCCCATATGGTCCCCCAAGCACTGCCAGAAGTAATTCCTGAGTGCAGAGCCAGGAGTAAATCCTGTACATTCCTGGATATGACCCAAAAAGCCAAAAAAAAAAAAAAGAAAAAGAAAAGAAAAGAAAGAACAGAGAGAAAGAGAGAAGAGAAGTGTCTGCCATGGGCAGACCAGTAGGGGGCTGGGGGAAGGGGAAATCCGGAAACACTGGTGTTGGAAAGGGTGCACTGGTGGAGGGATGGGTGCTAGAACCCTGTATGACTGATACCCAATCATGAACAGCTTTGTAATTGTGCATCTCATGGTGGTATAATGAAAGAAAAAAGAAAACTCAAGTTCAGGCACTTGAACTATGATGGCCACTGTTCTCCCTGCATTAACATACGCCTCAGAGACCTGGGCCCAATGAAAGCAGGATGAGAATGCTATTCGGGTCTCCCAGAGAGAAATCGAAAGAGCTATGCTTGGAATATCATGCCTCACTCAAGTGAGAGAAGGAATTCGGAGTTCCGACCTCCGTCGGCGTTCCAGAGTCAGGGACGCTGCCTAGGCATCCCTGCCAAGGCATCGAAAATCAGATGGGCTGGATATGTAATGCGATTTGGAGATGACCACTAGTAGAGTCATTACCAACTGGATCCCACGGGATGTCAAAAGATCACATGGCCGTCCACCTACAAGATGGTCAGACTTCTTCATCAAGACCCTGAGAATGGTTTGAGGCTCTTCACATTCCTGGAGTAAGCAGATGCCATTGGGCTACACTGGCACGTGACAGGAACAAATGGAAACATTACTGGCACCCGCTCGAGCAAATCGAAGAATAACAGGATATCATGTGATCAAGTGAACTGTATATCTCATGGTAGTATAATAAATCAAGAGATTGGTATATTAAATCAAGAGATTGCAATTGGAAAGAACAATAAATGTTGCTGAAGAAATTAGGAATTCACCAAGAAGAAAAATAGATTTGATTTGCTCTGGCCCAGGATAGCACCACAAATGACCAGTTTTGGGCACTGCTTAGATTCAATCACTTCTAGGGAACCAAATCTGGTCGAGTCTCTTCTTTTTCTCTTGACCAGCTACCCTTTAGAGTGGAATCCTATTTTAGGAGGGGAGATAAGCAGTTTCTTCTCAAACATGTTGACACATGATAAATCATGTGTATAATGGAATGTATAATGGAAAATATAGAAATAGCCCTGGTGGCATAGATAAATCTAAAATTATGAATACACTGTGGCATATAAAAGAGGTGATGTAGGGAGTTAAGTACAGGGACCTCCTGCAAATGAACTTCAGGAAGCCATAGGACCAAGGTGTGATCTGAAAAGGAGTAATCTTTTTGCCGACCCAAAAGCAAAGGTTCAAGAGCTAATTCGGTAGGAACAAAGACCCTAATGAGACTCAGTGATGAAGACCAGTCAAGTTTATAGTCTTAATTATTGACCAGTACCTGCAGAGTGAGCCCCAAACTAACTAAGCTTGGAAAAGGCCCATAAAGTCAACTTTCCCAAACAACTTTGGTATCTCATTCTGGAATTACCTTCAACCCAGCTTGGTGTGTGTCCTTTATTATTTTTTAAATACTGAAATTATTAGCATATATAGTGCTGCCATTATGTAGTAATAGTGGGATGACAGAGTCAGTAACTGTGTGCTAATAATTGTTGAAAATGATAATACCAGCCTAGAACTGAGCATTGAATATAGGCAAAAGATACACATGATAACCCTTAATATATATTGCAATCCACAATGTGTAAGAGAGAAGGAAGAGAGAGAGAGAGAGAGAGAGAGAGAGAGAGAGAGAGAAGAGATAAAGAACCTGCCATAGAGGCAGGCTAGGAGAGGGAGTAGGGAATCGGGGTCATTGGTAGTGGAAAATGGGCACTGGTGAAGGGATGGGTGCTAGGACACTGTATGACCGAAACCCAAACATGAACATCTTATAATTGTATATCTCATGGTGGTATAATACAATATTAATAACAAAGAGTCTGTAACTGAATATGGTATGAATGGACTTGTTGCCCTATGATTTTCATATGATATTTCAAAATGCAAGAGCAAAACCAGTTAACTGATCATTTTAAAACTATCTTTTTGCATACTGAGAAATGCAGTCTCCCTCTCTTCCCAGTCCCCAAGCACCAAAGATACATATTTGCAAGCAAGTTCACTGTGTGTCTAGGAACCTATTCACCTCTATACATTTGAAGCATAAATCTTGTCAAAAACCACACAAAATTGTCTCCATATTGCTCTTCTTACTGGCCTATCTGTTCAAAAGTCAGAATAGCAGTGCATTTGATGTGGTTTTGAGAGTGTTCCATCTGCAGACGTCTCAAACAAGTTCATATTTTTTGAGACATATTATACACACTAGTCAAAGTCTTCAATTTTTATTTTCCCTTTACCATGGTACTCTGTTCCCAATCTCTATCATTCAGAATTTCTTCCTTCTTTCCAAAGTCCAGATTCAATCACCTTTGTTCCAGATTCAATCACAGCTAAGTAAATATGGTCTTACCAGTCAAACACTTAAGACTATCTTAGGACATTAGTAAAATCCAAGCTCAAGTATCTGCAGTGTTCCCATGTTTTAATTTTTTCCCACAATAGAAAATAAATCCCTTAAGGGCAAGACTGTAGGACTTACTCATTTTTGAAAAGTTTTTTTTTTTTTTTTTGCCTTTTGAGTCACACCCGGTGGCGCGCTCAGGGGTTACTCCTGGCTCTGCACTCAGGAATCACTCCTCTCAGTGCTTGGGGGACCATATGGGATGCCAGGGATTGAACCCGAGTTGGCAGCATGCAAGGCAAACACCCTACCTGCTGGACTACTGCTCTGGCCCAAGGTTGAATAATTCTTAAGAATGATTCACAGAACTCTACAAAAAAACCTGCATTTATGATTATAGTTTTATGTAGATGTATGAGGGTATATAAAGCATCACGATCACAATCTCACGATCTTCCCATTGATCATCTATTTGCTAGAGCGGGCACCACTAATATCTCCATATGTCCTGTCTCATGCCAGTAGAGCCAGGGGGTATCGGCTTGCTACAGGAACATAAAGAGCCTCAAACCATTATATTAGGTCATAGTGCCATGGAATTTGGCATATCAAATACAACACAAGAAGCTTGCCAGGCTTGCCGAGCGGAGGCAAACTCTTTTAAACACCTCCAAATAAAGCATTTATTGGATGAACCGCAGGCCGCAGCGGCGCAGAGCCAGGCTGTGATAGGCTGGTCTGCTGGGTGGAGTTCTGACGAGGAGGGAAGTCCAAATGTGGAAAATGGCGGTGCCCGTGGAGTGAAGGGGGGTGGTCTGGCTTGTTGTGAGGCTCTGCCGAGGTGGTGGGCCAGGGCTAGAACCCGCCATGCCTCCCGACTGCCTCATGAATGGCTGTGCACAGGGAGAGCAAGGAACAGCTCTGTCCCCATGTCTGAGAGTCTCTGAACCAGCATACCTGGGCCGGATTGAGGAAAAAGCTGCTGCAGTGTGGGTGTGAGTCCCATATAAAGCATGGGACTCGGAAATAACCAAATGATAAAGATCCACTGAACGAGGTTTGGGAGGGGGTGAAGAAAGATGTCAAGCTTCCGACTCTTACTCATCTAGAATCTGGGTGCCCTTCCAGCACATCAAGTGTAACTCAAGTAGCTGAACTCCACTAAGTTTTAACATCCAAATACTTTTAGATGGCTTCCACACTGAGAAGACCAGTCTCAAATCCCAAGACTGGGCCCACTAAGGAGGTGACTTTAGGGAATAATTCCTGATTACAAGCACTGAATGAGGCCAACCCAAATCAAAAGAGAAGAGGCTGGAACCCTTCAGGAACAAGGGCTTCAGTAGGAACAAAACACCAAGAATAGTGGTGGTGGTGGTGTGTATGGTGGGAAACCACTGAAAGATCAAAATCCTTCTCTCTCAACGATGCTCTAGCAAAGGACATTTATCTACAGTCTCAAACCCAAGCCCTCTCAGTTGGAAAAAAAAACCTTTTACAAACGCAAAGTGGCATGTACATCAATTCTGAGTTTGCACACACCTCCACTTGGGGTATATATATTTTGAATAGGGCTCTCTCTTCTCTGGGGAAATACATGCTCTCTCTCGAAGTGCACTGCTTTTACCTCTCCCCACATTTTCAATAAAAAGTACTTTGCTTTCTCCTAATCCTAAAATTCTTTTCTACAAAAAAATAGTGAGAAAAAAGCTAATAAGGGTGGGTGACAGGACTTGAAATTCACACCATGTAGAAATTCACTGTAGACTTTTATTTATCAAGATCTCCCAACGCACTTTACTGTTAGGTCACGGTGGACCATGCAGGAAGGAAAAAGCGCTTTCCCGCTCTGCTGTAGGTCCTGGTTTCCCAAGCTCCACAGAGGTAACAGATTGTTACAATATAACTACTGAAGAACAAAGGCGATCTGGGAGTGAATCTCAACTATGCAACCTGCAAGAACAACAGGGTACTGGGCTCTGAGACTCAGAAAATAGGGAAAACTACAGACCTATCCATAAAAGTACTGTGAAGAGTAAATAGGAATGTCTATTTACTAGACACTTGTAAAGAGTAAATGAGTGCACACATGGCAGTCACAGGACACAATCAGTGACAAGCAATTATGAAAACCTAAGAACAACTCCTGCGGGAGAGAGCACAACAGTCATCACAACCATGTGCAGAGGCAGAGCGAAAAGCTTGGTCTACTTTTCATGTTCCTTATTTTTAAAGATCCCTGTTTGGTGAATATAATTGTACAATCATCAGTTCAGGCTTTTATTTTTTTGTAGTTATAGAAAGGGCTTTCTTTCAAAATAGAGCTGCAAAAGAAAATACTTTAAAAGTACTGTTTCTCATGAGGCTGATGTAAGGAAACAGAGTGGAGAGTGTTCAGTTCACCAAAAAATTTTACTGTCGGTATGATTAAAAGCGACATAGAAAATACTAACGTGTCTTAAATGAATGTGACATTCTTTTTTATTCAAATCAGGAGCAGTTAATCCAGACCCATCCATTTCAGACCCACAGCTGCGCTGCTCGGCCGGCCCCATGTGGAAGCAACCCACGGAGCTGACCTCCTGGTAAGGGGCTCGGCCAGCCCCTGACTGGAGTCCAACGTTGCTCCAAGGGTTTGCTCTCTGGCGAGTGGGGAGAGACGATGCTGGCCGGACTCGGAGTGGAGTTTTGGACCCTGCCCTTTCATCCGCCTCCATGCCAGTTGCCCCGGAAGAGAGAGACCCACCCATGCCAGACCCACATGTCCCTTGGAGCGCAGCCGCATGATATTTTTTTTATAGGATACTGAATTTTGCATAAGGTTCTTCCCAATTTCTTTCACATTTATACATAGTCAACAGTTCTAGACATGTTTTAACTGATACCAGTAGGCCTGGCAAGAAGCCAGAGCAAACCACACATCATGCAGTTAGTCATTCTCAACATCCAGACTCCATAGTTCCTCAGAGCTCCATCCAAGAGAAAACCTGATCTTCCCCCTTTAAGTTTCATCAGTAAATGCTCGGGTTGAGAGCCTTCTACTGAGACTATACCACCTACAAGGTAAAGCCTGGCAAGCTACTGTGTTTTATTTACTTTTTATGCCAAAGATTAGTAACTATTATGGACCTCAGTTCCATATCCTGAAGAATGGTTTTGGGCTCCTCCTGTCCCTGTAGCAAGTAGATGCCCTTGGGTTGCACTTGCTTGTGACAGGACTAATGGAAATGTTACTAGTGTCCACTCTAGCAAATCGATGAACAATGGGAAGACAGTGATACAGTGATACTCAAAATGAAGCAACTAGAGGGAAGCCGGAGGCTGATCCAGGGTATCCTTATGGATGGGGGCCAGGGTAATGTATGTCTGTGCTTGACCTACTTGGGATCCAGATATAAAGGGGCTCTGTCTCTTAGTGTGCCCTACTTCTAGCTTCCATCTTTCACATGCAAAATGGGGCTATAAACTTTACCCTACTCATATAGATAATATAACATGTCTATAAAAGTAATGTGTCAGTTTTGACTCTCCTCTCCTGGTCCGACTGAAGTGAGGTTGGCCAAGTGATTTGCTTTAGGAAATACGAAAGTGATTCGTGTCACTTGTAGAAGACACATTTGAACCAATCTGAGTTTTAGATCCTCATTAACTGACACTGCAGTACAAGACAGATATGCGAGCCTTTGTTTCTAAAGAGGCACCCTCCAACTTCCTACAACTCTCCTCAGCCAGGGCTTGAACCAATTTTGAGGATCTTTTGTCAAAATAGCATAACCCTAAATCATGCAAAGCCATATAAGAACTATAAGTCATTCATGATTTTAACTATTAGCCATGCAGTGTCTTAAATGATGAACACATCAGTAATATGGAAAAATCAAGCAATTTCATACTTAAGAAGACATACAGGAAAATTTGGTTTGATACAGGAATATGACAACTGAGTATCAATTCCAAGCTATAATTTTTTTTAAATTTTTTTTTATTATACCACCGTGAAACACACAATTACAAAGGTGTTCATAATTGGTTCTTGGTAATACAGTATTCCAGCACCCATCCCTCCACCAGTGCCCCATTTCCACCACCAATGTACCCCTCCCCTCCGTCCCCCCCCCACCCGCCTTAATAGCAGGTACCCCAGTTTCCTCTCTTTCTCTCTCTATCTCTCTCTCTGTCTCTGCATCTCTCTCCCTCTTATTTTACACATTATGGCTAGCCCTGCAGATATTTAGAGTTTATCACTTAAGTCTCTTTGTGTATATTCAGTGGTGAGTTTTAATCTGCCATTACCATTTCCCATATTTATTAAAACACTGGTATCTATATCCTATTAATGAATGCAGTCATTCTATATCTGTCCTTTTCCTTCTGACTAATTTCACTCAGCATGATAGACTCCATGTCCATCCATTTGCAGGTAAATTTCATAATTTCATCCTTTCTGACAGCCGCATAGTATTCCATAGTGTAGATGAACCACAGTTTCTTTAGCCAGTCCTCTGTTCTCGGGCATTTAGGTTGTTTCCAGATTCTAGCTATAGTGAATAGCGCAGAGATGAATAAAGAAGTACAGATAGTGTTTCTGCTATGTGTTTTTTGGTCTCTAGGGTATATTCCCAGGAGTGCTATTGCTGGATCAAATGGGAGCTCAATATCTAGCTTTCGGAGGAATGCCCATATTGTTTTCCAAAAGGGCTGGACCAGTTGGCACTCCCACCAGCAGTGGATGAGAGTCCCTCTTTCCCCACATCCACGCCAGCACGGTTGTTCTTGCTGTTTTGGATGTGTGCCAGTCTCTGTGGGGTGAGATGGTACCTCATTGTTGTTTTGATTTGCATCTCCCTGATGATTAAAGATGAAGAGCACTTTTTCATATGCCTTTTGGCCATTCAAATTTCTTCTTTTTGGAAGCTTCTGTTCATTTCTTCTCCCCATTTTTTTGATGGGGTTGGCTGTTTTCTTCTTGTGGAGTGCTACCAGTGCCTGATATATTCTGGATATTAACCCCTTGTCAGATGGGTATTGGGTGAATATCCTTTCCCACTCTGTGGATTGTCTTTGTATCTTGGTCACCGTTTCTTTTGAGGTGCAGAAGCTTTTCAATTTTATATAATCCCATTTGTTTATCTTTGCTTCCATTTGCTTGGTCAGTGGTGTGTCGTCTTTAAAGATACTTTTCGTTTCGATGTCATAGGCGTTTCTCCTATGTTTTCTTCGATGTACCTTATAGATTCATGTCTGATATCGAAATCTAGAATCCATTTTGATCTGACTTTTGTGCATGGCGTTAGAAGGAGGTCTAAGTTCATTTTTTACATGTAGCTGCCCAGTTTTCCCAGCACCACTTGTTGAAGAGGCTTTCTTTGCTCCACTTAATATTTTTTGCTCCTTTATCGAAGATTAAGTGGTTGTATATTTGTGAGTGCGTTTCAGGATACTCAGTTCTATTCCATAGGTCTACGGGTCTGTCTCTATACCAATACCATACTGTCTTAATTACAACTGCTCTGTAGTAGAGCTTGAGGTTGGGGAAAGTGATACCTCCCATCTTCTTTTTCCCAAGGATTGCTTTAGCTATTCGTGGGGTTTTATTATTCCATACAAATTTCAGGAGTGTTTGTTCAATTTCTTTGAAGAACATCATGGGTATCTTTATAGGGACCGCATTGAATCTGTATAAAGCTCTAGGGAGTATTACCATTTTGATAATGTTAATCCTTCCAGTCCATGAGCAGGGAATGTGTCTCCATTTCCTCAGGTCTTCTTTTATTTCTTGAAGTAACGTTTTGTAGTTTTCTTTGTAGAGATCCTTTACATTCTTTGTCAGACTGATTCCTAAGTATCTGATTTTCTGCGGTGCAATTGTGAATGGGATAGTTTCTTTAATGTCCCTTTCTTCTCTTTCGCTGTTTGCATATAGGAAGGCCATTGACTTTTGGGTATTGATTTTGTAAGGTACATATGAACATTAAAAAATGTCGAAACAAATGCCTCATGTCAAAAAAGACTTTCAGCACAAGAAGAAGTTGCAATAACTATATTTTTAGTGTTTAATATAGCCCAAGGGATATACTATGGTAATACATTACCTTACTTAACTCAGGTTAAGTAAGTGCGGACTAGGTTCTATTCCTGGCATCCCATATGGTCCCCCTGAGCACTGCCAGGAGTAATTCCTGAGTTCCGAGCCAGGAGTAACCCCTGAGCGTCGCCGGGTGTGACCCCCCCCAAAAAAAAGAAAAAGAAATGACTACTGAGTATGCTATTCACACTGCAGAGCCTGGCAAGCTACCCGTGTAGTATTTGATATGCCAAATACCAGTAACAATTATGACCTCATTCCGGAATGGATTGAGGCTCTTTTTGTTCCTGGAGCAAGCAGATGCCCTTGGGCTCTACTAGCATGAGACAGGACATATGGAGATGTTACTGGGGCCGGCTTGAGCAAATCGATGATGAACGGGAAGACAGTGATACAGTGATACTTAACTCAGGTAATAATTTTTTAAGTATTATCATAACAATATGGTAGGCAACAATGTCTGCTGTCTGCAGGGGGAGTAAATACAGGGAATAAACTGCTCTACATTTAGCTGATTCAGTTTAATCCCATGCACAACGGATCAATAGAGTTTCCTGCAAACCCTCCCCAAGCCTAGCAAGTAATCATTCCTGACAACAGGACAAGGCGTAATCCCTGAGTACAGCCGGATGTGAGTCAAAACCAAAAACCCAAATACAATTTCCATTCCCATTTTTCTTCCCCAGGTAGGAAAACCTTTTTTTTATTCTTAAAAATATTAACATAAGATACTGACATCAACAAATGAAAAGTTTACTGTCTTAATGAAGATCCCCTCAGAAAGATCCAAGTGATTTTTGACTTTATTTAAAAACTGTGATTTACAATACTGTTGTTTGAAATATTCAATATTCCAACACCAATCCCATGACCAATACACCCTCACCACCACCAAAGACCCTAGTTTCCCAAGCACCCCTCTCCCCGCCCTGCCTGTTCTCCTAGCAGGCACTAATGAATCTACTTTATATTGCTATTGCAACATATATTTCCTAATGGTGTTGCTAAAGTCATGATCTTTTTACTGAGCTGTTAAGTGTGAATTGGGCCATCTGTATTATTGCTTTCACGTATTGAGGTTATTGAACTTAGTGGTATTCTACTCAATTTTTTAACAAAGTTGTTCGTGTTAATTTGATTCAACTGATTATTAAGAACTAGGATAATTTAAAACCACTCTTATGAAGATAAGAATGACTCTGTCAAGTCACCGTTACCAGCAGCACCAGAGAAGAGACTGGCCAGACGCAAGCTGCAGTAGCACCGCGGCCGCTTTGTGGCCATAAGTCAGAACTTAGATAATAATCAAGTTTAGGGGCAGGTCCTTCCCAGGTTTTTGCCTGTATATACATTGTGATGAACATTATAATTGTAAGAACTGAGGGGGCTGATGTGGAATGGGGAGTGGGTAGTGGGTGGTGGCCTATGATGCTTGTCTGGGCACATTGGTGGTGGGACATTTTTGGTGGAAATGGAACACTGGTGGAGGGACAGGTGCTGGAACACTGCATGACTGAGATCCAATTATGAATATCTTCGTAACTGTATATCTCGCGGTGGTATAATAATGAAATTTTAAAAAAAGAATGATTCTGTCATAGCTGCACTTTGGAGGAAGTGAAGAACAGAAAGAAAAATAGTGAACTGGATGAGAAATATTTCAGAGAAAACCCCGAAAACCCAGATAGCATTCCTTGTGTGACAGGGTGTGATAAAGGTGATTATGTGATAACCGTGATAGGACTCCCTGTATCAAATCTACCTAAAATTACATTGATATATAGCCAATGGAATATCAATGTAAAGAAATCTACAATATGAATTTGTTAATTCCCCGACCAGGCATTTAAGAATCAGAATGATGCCATCTCTACATTCGCCTCCTGACCTTTCCACGGTGGCTGAAAGTGGCATATTGAGTGATTCTGGAGCGAGGGTGAGGAGACAGGGATGAATATAGACTACATCTCTGAATCACACGTGGAGACTTGTCTTAGAAGTTGTCTTCTGACTCACATCATTTTTCACAGAAAGCGTAAACTTTGGTTAAGTTCAGCTACTGAGATTCAGAGCTCCAGTGTTACCACAGAAGAGTCTATGCTGACCAACTAAAGGTTCAGGTTAGGGAAAAGAACAAGAACAAAGAAATCCAGAAGAAAGCAATATGAAACATTAAAAGCAGACTTTATTACAAATAGAAAACAGTAGCAAGAAAGGAAATTTAAAATAACAGTAGTCAGTGAGATAGTACAGTAGGTAGGGTGCTTGCCTTGTATTCAGCTGATCTGGGTTTGATCCCCAGCATTCATATGGTCCCCAAAACCAGATAGCGGTGATCCCTGAGCACAGAGCCAGGAACCTTGAACATTAGAAGTGGCCCAAATTAATAATAACAGCAACCGACTAAATGTAAGAGCTGATATTAGGATTGTGTAGGGACATGGAAATCCTATGCAAAGCTAGTCAAAGGTTATAAATATCACACACTAAGAAAAGATTTCACAAAAATTTTAATGGCAATAAATATGACTAAACAAATTACTAAATTATTCAAAAATAGAAAATAGTTCAATGACCACTGAATTATCAAACAACTATCTTTCAAAAGCAGTACTAGAAAAAGTTGCCTGTAGTATTAAAGAATAATAGTATTCTTTGAGACATTCTATAAGAATGCCTGTAGTATTAAAAGAATAATTCCTTACCTCATTATTGTGTAGAAAAAGTAGACAAACATATTGCTATAAAACCATAATAGATGTCATAAAGAAAAAAGAATACTCATTTATGAATACAGAATGCTAAACATCCTAAATAACAAATAAAACCTATCAGCATATTAAAAAATTAATGAGACAATCCAAGAAAGATTAATTTACACATCCAAAGAGAACTCACACTGAAGAAACCATCAAGGTTCAAGTTTATAAAGCGAAAGTTCCTTTTTGGTAAAAGCTGTCATGAATGAATCCCTAGTACCAAAATGACCACCAACAGCATAATATTATCTGGAATAGTAGTAAGTGCTCAATAAGAGTATTCATTTTACAAATTATAGAGTGAATAATGCACTGATGAATTAAAGAAGAAAAGTGCAGTATTATTAAAGTCCGTAATAATAAAGAGATGAGCAGAGCCAAGAACATATAATCAGCTCTCTTTCATAGGGGAGTAATTTGCAGATTAGCTGTGGTTAATGCATAGCAAGATTCTTAGGGAAAAAATACACATTGCTGAGTTCTAACTGCAAGGGAATTACCTTAGATGAAACTGGGATATGAGGTCCAGACTCATTCCACTACTCCTCCAGTCCAAAGCATAGGACCTATCAAGTCATTGCTGCTCATCTGGGCTTCTGAGTCTATCCCAAATTCTTCCCAGAGCTGACACATTAAGAAAACAAGCTTGGGTTGTATACAGTCGACTTTGGTTTCATCCCAGCATTAAATATGGCCCCATTCACATAATAAAATTTGTAACACTTTTTTTCCAATAGGCCTTAGGAAACAAAATTGGCAATTCACCAACTATGGAAATCTAATGTGTATATTACATATACATTTTATATGTGTATTCTACGAAGACATATATAATTGTCATGTATTGTATCACTCATTTTATCCTAAACATTTATAATCACCAAGAAATATTGCTGAAATTAGCAAAAAAATAAAGTATTGTTAAAGAGAATATTACAAATCTTAGGAGAAATGTGTTGCAAATATATAGTTTTTCACATGGAATGACAGATATCATAGAAAGGGAAAACAATCTTGTCTCAAAATAATATACTCATAGTATGGTATCTACCTATTTATAAAAAGTATATAACTTCAAAATTAGAGGAAACCTAGATCTCTTGTAAGATCATCAATGGTTTGTTTTCCTTTTTGGCATTTATCAGTTTACAACTTTTCTAATATAAATATTCTTGATAAAAGCAAAATGAAAATTATAAAAAGTAAATTGAATTCTGTGGGAAAGTAAATATTTATTCTAAAAATAAACCTTAAAGTTGGAAAATGAAAGGAAAAACATCTGCTGCCTGGACAGAAAGGATAATTTTAAATTGCTAGACAGTCACACACTTTCCAAAGGTCCTGAGGTCCCTGGTGCCAACTTAC
>JAJIBD010010011.1:0-27500 GCA_021461705.1 Cryptotis parvus | reverse complement strand
GGCTGCAGCGACCCCGGAGTCCAGCTCCTCCGCTCAGCAACTTTCTCAGCGCGGCCCCGGGCGTCCCGGCTTCGCTGGTGGCGAAACCTCGGCCCGCGCTGCTGCACCTGCCGAACCTGCGGCGCCTCGGAGCGAGCCATGGCCAACGCGGGGCTGCAGCTGCTGGGCTTCATCCTGGCCTTCCTGGGCTGGATTGGCGCCATCGTCAGCACGGCGCTGCCCCAGTGGAAGGTGTACTCCTACGCCGGCGACAACATCGTCACGGCCCAGGCCATCTACGAGGGGCTGTGGATGTCCTGCGTGTCCCAGAGCACCGGGCAGATCCAGTGCAAAGTCTTTGACTCCTTGCTGAATCTGAATAGTGAGTGGCCCCCCCCTCCCCTCCCGCTGCTGGGACTGGACCCCCCAGCCCTGGGCTTCTTTATTTTGGGGGTGGGGTGGAGGCAGGTAGTAGTGCCCGGTGGATTCTGTTCTGTTTGCTCTAAGGAGTCTTAAGTGTATCCAGTTTTCTGATCACAGACTGCACCCCATGCTAGGAAGTGGCTTGGGTTGGGGGGCTGGCTTGGGTTGGGGGCTGCAGGGAGGCGAAACCCAAATTCCAATTTGCTTTTGGCCTTCTGGGAGACACTGTGTCCCTCTGAATTCCTGTGAATGCGGCCAATGTTGGGTGAAGTGGGTCAGGACCAGTTGGAACTTGAGGTCTTGTTTTTTGTCCCTGTCATTCTGAAGTGCAAAGCAAACTTCGAACGCACAGGTAGAGTTTGGAACCCCCTGAGAAGGTTCTCCATTGTAAAATGCTGTGGGAAAATCCTAAAGTGAAGACAATTTCATTAAAAGATCTAGGGAAAGTCATTCGCTTAGATGGGATGATCCAATGCAATGCTCTCTCCTCACCTTGATGCTTGATTCGTTTGATCCATTTGACTTTTGAGATTGATTAGGAGTGAGGAGACTCCCTTTACTTCTGTTTCCCAAGCTGGTGCAATGAGTCTCTTTCGATTTCCCTGAATGGTTTAGTTTTCAAGCCAGCGTCTTCAGCACAGGCAGACTGTGTATGGTTGGTTTGGAAAGTGGAGCTTGGTGGCAGGAGCAAACGGATGACAAGAAGGAAAAGTTCTAAATAAACTTTCCTTAAAAATGGGGCGGGAGCGATAGCACAGCGGGAAGGCGTTTGCCTTGCATGCGGCCGGACCTGGGTTCAATCCCCGGCAACCCATATGGTCCCCTGGGCACCGCCAGGAGTAACCCCCTGAGCATCCCTGGGTGTGACCCAAAAGAAAAAAAAAAGCTAAAAAAAAAACCTTTCCTTAAAAATGAAGGGAGGCCTTCCAATGAGTAAATGTCTAGCTCATGACATTATAATAAAAAGGAAAGAAGGAAAGATTGAAGACATTTGGGGGGGAAGGGTGGAGCAGTCTTGTAGCTGCGCGTGGAAGGTAGCTGGGGGAAGCAGGTAGTGAGAGAAAGCGTGGGCCTGAGTTTCCATCTCTCACAAAGCATGTCTGTGTAGCTGATGTTTGCTTCTTCTGTCCACTTAGAAAGGATCATCTTGACAGATGTATTCCTAAGAATAGTGGGCAGAGTTTCATAGGATGCCCTTTGCCCCTTTTATTTTTTATGAAAGCTTTTGAATGCCTGGGCAGGCACCTATTGCATTCCCACTAAATTAGGTAATAGCACTTCATGGCTGGGGCATCCTCACGAAATATGGCCTTAGTTGTCTTGGGCTCTCTCTGCTAGGCCCTTTCGTAAACTAACTTGAAGAGCAGCTTCCTTAGCCTTTGCTTAGATAAACAAGCCTGCCCGCCAGCCCACTTTGTATGTGGAGGATAAGCAGTATTGTCTTTGCTCAAGTTCACCACTGCTGTGTGTGTGTGTGTGTGTGTGTGTGTGTGTGTTTGTAAGTCAGTTGGTTTAGGCTTAACAGGTCTGTTTCAAGTCCATTTAAACACCATCGCATTGGTGGAGGTAGGTAGTGTTCCCACGTGCCAGGTGTTTTGTAAGTTGTCATTCCGCCTTTCAAAGTTCATACTTTAGGAATCCTTAATATCAACAGGGGTGTCGATTTAATAGAGATTTCGTGAATCGTTCATTGGCTTTTAAATGATATGTGTTCTTTTGTAGTGAATAATTAGGAAATAGTCATTGAGGCTACATATGAAAATATCAGTATGCCCAATGAAATGGTGGCAGACATTTTGGTTATTAGGATAAAAAGAGATTTTAGGGCAGTTTCAGGGAGATATCTGATTGCTGTCACCAAAATAGTTCATTTCCTATAGGTATGAGATGATACACATTAACACTGTTGTAATTATGTAGCCCAAACTATTATAACTGGATTTTTACATGCATTTGCCAAATGGGTAGGATTGGGGAGGTGGGAAGGGAGCTTGAGACATTGGAGGTGGGACCCAACACTGGTGTGAGGTTGAGACATTGGAAAACAGTAAAGTTTGCCGCTACAGCAAGACTGGAGTCGCTCTGTGTTTAAGTAGGTTCCTTTTTCACTTTCTAAATTAACAGATGGAATCACCCTGGACATAAAATCAAAAAATATTTTCATATAGTCCTACTTATGTTCATTTGTATTTTTTTTACATAGCAATGGAAGAGCTAAACTACACCTACCCATATTTTACATTTTGGGGGTGATTGTGGACACCAGAGTTTATCCAAGGTGGAACTATGCCTTTCTCTCAAAACTGATTCCCAGAGAAGGGATGCTTGACTCATAGATACTCTCTACAACCTGCCAGTGACTCACTGGATGCCTCTGGATGGATTACAGAGAACCTGTCTCAGTTTCTTCATCTGGGCAGAGCTGCTTGCGCCGCCCACCTCTGGAGAGAGACTTGGAACAGTGATTCATTGGCTGGTTTTGGTATAGTTCTGTGATATCTGTTGCTGGATAGAAGTTTTTGATGATATAGTTTTCCTTATAAAACATTATCTTCATTCCAAGACTAATTTTTATTTTCAGGAGGAAAACGTTTCCTGGATGTTTCCTGAAGTTACACTTTGTTCTCTTTGCCAGTACAGCCCGTTTAGCAGTTTAGCGTCCAAATACAGGGAGTTTTTTTTTTCTTTTAAAGGTTGTAGCACTAACCGTGTTTTTAAACAAAGCAGGACTCTGTTCTCATGCTCTACCTAGTTTCAGCTATAAAAAGAAATTGCATGACCTTCATAAAATGATTAACGTGATACAGTATAT
The DNA here is from genome assembly GCA_021461705.1 of Cryptotis parvus. NCBI lineage: Eukaryota > Metazoa > Chordata > Mammalia > Eulipotyphla > Soricidae > Cryptotis > Cryptotis parvus. The sequence goes on along the minus strand of JAJIBD010010011.1, from coordinate 24,286 downwards.
TTAAACTGTCTAGGAAATGAGGTAAAAAAGAGTTTCTTTTTAGGTGGTTCTTGCAAAGCGTTTTATGAAAATGTAACTGAGAAACTTCCTGGGGAAACAGATGTTGAACTGTGTTGTTGTTTTACTATGGCTGGGACAATTTCCATTCAAAATATGTAATGTTTATTGACACTGATGACTCCAGTAGCTGAACGGTGGAATACGCAAGGGATACTGTCCTTTGTATGGTCGACTTTATTCAATTTATCTCTACATCTACCTTATTTTGACCCAGTTTTCAAATACGTGGCAAACTGGCCTCTGTTCAATGCCTTTAGCTTAATAGCTCATTGCTTCTTTTTTGACTGGGCTGCCAAGGGAGGCTGCCTGAGGTGTGGAAGCAGAGAATAAGTGATCATTTTATGGGAGCGTGGTAGGGGGAAAAATCCATGCACCAGACAAATGGGAGGTTATGCCAGACTCTGTCAAACCCGCCTCTAACTCTGGGATTCTGTAATTTGTTTGTAAGTTCCTGTAGCCCGTTGAACTTGCTTTGCATGAATCCACATGGCGTGTAGGAGTATTTAATGAGCATTGGTTGTCCGTGAGGTTTCCAGCATTCTCACCATGATGTCAGGCTCAAACAGAGACAAAAATCACTGACTTGGATAGTCTTTGAAGTGCAGAGAGTGAAAGGGGCACCCATGTATACATTCTACTCTGCTGGATATTTTATAAACCAAGTTGATAAAGGGGCGATTGGTGTTCAGCTCTCTTAAGAGAATTAGTTCTCACACTTGTATGATAGAACTAAGAAGTCAAAAGGAAATTCAGGTGTAAGTCCAGGAATCCCAAGTTTTACTGACTTTTGCCATGACCTGGTACTATGGAGGGATGTAGATAATGATGAGTGACTTAATCTTAGGGGCCTGTTGTTTGTCCACTCATAAAATAGGGCTAGTGAGAAAATGTTGGGAGATGAGTTCATAATTCACTCATCCATTCAACAACTGTGAGCCGCCTTATTCTTGCTTCTGAGCAGCAGCTAAGTTGTAGCGATATAGCAATGGCTATTGTGGAAATGAGTCAGTAGAACAGAAGTAATAGAAAAGCCCATCTTGTCACAAATCTCTTAAAAATTAAAATAAATTAATAAAACTTCTATGGAAATCCTGAAAATGTAAGTCTTACCTTTTCTCGGGGACACTTCAGTTTTTGATGCTGAAGTTCCCAATGGGACCAGCTGGAATATCTATAAAATAGGAATGCTAAAAAGGTGTCCTGAAGACACATTAAATCTGAGTAAAAGTGGAAGATTTAATAAGTGGAATAGCCATGGGAGTGTAGTGCTGTGACTGTGAAGAAGAGCACAGATTTATGCTAATCATACAATGATCAGTTTATTTCCCTAATATTTATTCAGCAACTGATGAAGCAAAGGGGATGATATGCAGATGAAGATACAATGAATTGATTTTGGTTTTGATGTAAGCTTTGTAAGGAAGTGTTATAGCTGTAAATGGCATAAATAATGTTAGCTATTTCGAGAAGAAACTATTTTCACAGTAAAACTTCAAAGGGATATAAAAAATATTTCATTTACTTGCCTCTGCTTGCTATGTTTATGTTGACTAGCATGCATAGTAGAGCAGTGATCTTTTCTGTTTTTTTTCTGTTTTTTAAATAGGATATTTATAAGTATTTATTCAAATTTACATGATTAGGTTGCAAATCGTGAGAACTACATAGAGAAACTTTAATCTCGGGATTATCAGTCAAGTTAAGTGTAATTAAAAGAATCCCCTCTCTGTGCTGATGAATAATAATGAGAAGCTCTAGTGTGACATCTCAATTTTCCTCAAGGAATAACTATTGTAGGCATATCTGAAAATTTAAGCTGTCAAGGAAAGAATGCATTTGTTTCCAGAATTGATCCAGTTATACTACTCAAATGTTAAATATTCTTTAACGTTTATCAAAGTTAAACACTCAAGACTAAACTACTTCACGGATCACAATATTACTTCTGAGCTTTCTGTTGCCTCTCAGCTTCTCCGACTTGCCCAAAATGATTTGTAAGTTAAAATTATTAGGAGAGGTAAAGGAAAAGCTTCATTTTGAAAGCTCATGGAATGAAGAAAAGCAGTTCAAGTTAAGCAAAAATCATGTTTATCTTCCTTGTACAAATCCCTAACTTTTAACAAAATCCAAAGCAAATGTAATACTATTATATAGGAAGTTATTAATATCAGTCTTCTTAGGGAGGTGTTGCTTATATTATTTCACTGATTAAGTTAACCCCAGAGAGTATTTATTGGCTATAGTGTTAGTAAATTTTTGAGAAGATAAAGACATCTACTAATTTAAATTCAGTGAACACAGATAAAATAATCCGTGTCGGTTGCTAGGTACAATTCTTAGTGATTTATGTGGAAATTATGAACAAATATCCAGCCCAAATCATCAAAGAGCTCACAATTATGTATTTTAAATCTCTGACTTAAAAGGCTTCAATAAGACCTTAATTTAAGGATTCATCTGGTTCCAGCTAAAACCTATGCAATTTAGATTCTATCTTCACATTAAACCCTCATAACTTGTACCATAGCACTTACTTACTTTGACACCTAATATATCATTACATATGCCCAGCTAGTGAGTTTTCATCATGCTATGATTCTTAGCCTTTAAAAAATTATGTTTACATTTCCGCTGACATATCACTGTAGTTAAGAATTCCTCCAGATGTCTGCAAAGAAGAGAGATTTTTGTGTTTGACGTCCATCCACTATTGTAAAATACAGAGAAATTTCCTAAACCAATGGATGCCAGGATGTAAATGAAAAAATGTTGTTTTGCCAAATAATACTAATGATGTATTAGGCTTTAAAAAGTGCGTCAGTACGCTCTTCCTCTGAACAGTTTGAATGAGTCTAAAGCACTTTCCCATTTTATTCATTATTATCTGTGCATTGTATAAGCAGTGCATTATTCTTAAAGGAAATGAAACATACTAGAGCCTTGGGCAAACGTAAAACAACATATATATCCCCTTTCCCTTAGAAACTTTGTGAAAGGAGAGGAAGGACTCAAATGGGTGCCATTAATCAAATATAACTGGAAGGGGAAGCATATTAGAGAAGCAAATAATAGATGTTAGATACATCTGTAGATATTAGGTAAGTCTAGGAGACTGTAGATGGAGACTTCCAATAACTTCTCTATTTGTGTTCCCTGCCTGGGTGGTTTATAAGTGTCTGACTCATGAAACCGAGACCCTGTAAACTCTCCGTGAAGTTTACCTTGTGATCCAGCACTCAAACCTGCTGGGCCGGTGGCCTGCTGTTTTTATGTGAAGCACAGATCAGAATGATTATTATAGAAGCTGAGTCCAGTTTGTAGTCCTAAAACTCAAAGTGAAAACTTGGAGAGAGATCAGAGAAAGCAACAAAAGTAATTAATAAGAGTTGGACAATTGAGTATTTATGAGAAGACAAAGCAGGTGGTTGAGAGATTAAGAAACTATACATAGTTGAAGGGCTGTCGCTGAAAGAATGTTGACTAATTCTGTTTTCTGTACCTAGGGTACAATCCTGTGGCTCGTTCTTTAAGACCCTCCAGTGAATTCTGATTAGTTGGAATAAAGTCCAAATCCCTTACTTTAGCTCGCAAAGTAATGCATGAGAAATGCCATTTATCCTGTTGCTAAAACCTTCCCATTTCACTTTCCATAACCTGACTGTAAGGAGAACTATCAACTCACAATATATCCAGGAATGACGGCTGTGTTTGGAAGCAAGATTGTTTTCAAACCAAGGCCATCCTGGGCGAATGGATGGGTCATACTCTATTCTCCTGGGATATGGTCCCCTCTGTGATTTACAGCTTTCCTTATCAAGCATCCTTCAGACAGAAATGGTGTCCTCTCAGTGGACTCTAATGACCAAATCTGACATTTGTGTTTAGATAAACTTAGTTGTTTATTTTTGCCCTCAAAATTAGAAGCAAGGACTGTCCAGCCCTTGGGTCATGAAAAATCATGTGGTCTGGACCACATACATGACAGTGCTTGTATATGTTTCGTGTTGGCTTCCCAAGAAAGACCCACCTGCCTGTATTGTAAGATCTAGGAATGATGCTATGAACATCCAGATGGATAATTGACAGATAAAACATTCCCAAACCTGTTCTAAGTCATGACTATCAGCAGGAAGTCTGTTGGTCAATTGCAAGGGAGGCCAAGCTGTCGGTTTGAAGTCCTTGGTACTTTCCTCTTCAGACCACAGCCTGCTTTTCCTTTCCATAGAAGAAGTGTTGCAATATTTTTTTTCCTGGTAAATATGTGGTCCATGGAACTGTATTTGATTTATTAGCTCCTGTGCCACCCAAGAATTACAAACTAAGTGTGCAGCTAAAGTGCTTATGTTCCTACACATCTTATAAGGGAGTGAATATACAAAGAGAAGTGGGAGCAACTCTTGTTTTTTAATGAAATAAAACTATCTTCACCTTGAAAATATCACTCAGTACAGTAAATACGTGTGTATATGTATTTATATGTTTACATGTATATACATATATGTATACATAAGTACATATATGCACATAAAAACACATATATAAATATAAATATTTGTATATTTATACAAATATTTATATACAAATATTTATATTTATATATGTGTATTTATATATGTATATGTATATACATATATTTATGTATATGTATATACATATTTGCATGTGCATATTTATGTATATGTATATACATATATACATATGTATATTAATGTAATATACACACATATTTACATAAATATACATGTGTATATATATATACATATACATAAATATACATATATTCATATAAATATAAGTATATTTATGTATTTATATATCTTTGAAAGTATAGTTATTTTATCTCAGAATATATGAGTATGATACTGATAAAAATCAAATTATATTTTTTTAATTTTTTATTTTTACAATTACAAAGATATACAATTAAAAGTTCATATCAAATTATATTTTAAAACATGCCTTTAAATCATGATAATTTACTTGTCACAACACGAAAAACCCTGAGACTAAAAACTTGTGTCTACTTTGTAAGGTGTAAATGAAATAAATTCTGAGATATGAGGTACCATCATCTTGATCCCTTCTGAAGATCATCCGTCAATCATTCCAGAGTCAGATTGAGCATCAGTCACACTTTATTTTATAGAAACACAGTCCCAGAGGGTACTAAGTCATTTATCCTAGATGCCTTGATTTGTTACAATGCAGTGAAAAATATGTTCATATGAAATATTCTTGTTGCATATAAACCTATCAGGGAAATAGTGATCTCTGAATAGTTTTGTTGCAGTGCTTGTTGTTTTCTTTTTGTGTTGCTGGAAATAGAACCCAGAGCCTTACACAGGGAAGGCAACACTCCTCTCTGATCCCACTCCTAACCCAGTCATCTTTATTTGAAGGAAGAAATAAATTTACAATTTAGTCAAACTTTTTTTTTGTTTTTTTGATCACACCCAGCAATACACAAGGGTTATTCCTGGTTCTGCGCTGGGTCATGGGTGAAGACATATTGTATGCTGGGGATCGAATCTGGGTATGACGTGTGGAAGGCAAACATCCTACCTGTTGTACTATCAGACCAAGTCCTTTCTTTTTCTGTTTTATTTTTTGGGGCCACATCCGGTGATGCTCAAGGGTTACTCCTGGCCCTGCACTCAGGAATTACTCTTGTGGTGCTCTGGGGCCTGTATGGGAAGGCGAAGATCAAACCCGTCAGCCACATGCAAGGCAAACGCCCTACCTGCTGTGCTATCTCTCTGCCCTGAATCAAATGTTTCTAATGAGTATAGTATCAGCTCCTTTTGAAAATAGTGTGTGCCTAGGGTCAGAGCAATACTACAGCAGGTAGGGCATTTGCCTTGCATGCAGCCAACCAGGGTTTGATCCCCAGCACCCCATATGGTCCGCAAGCCCCAACAGGAGTGATCCTTTTGGATCCTTTTGGATTCATGGCTATGTGCTCCCAACAGGAGCACATAGCCATGAATATGGCCTAAGAACTGCCAGGTGTGACCTCAAAACAAATAAAAGCAGTATCATAGATTTGAAATGTGGGCATCATATTTTGCTCTTTAAGAATTTTTTTAATCTTGGAAAACTAACCCCTGATATTTTTTTGCTTTTTTAAAAAAATATATGATCTAGTACACTAATGTCAAAAATAGAAAGTGGTATCTGAGAAATATTATATTTAATTATTTCTCCTTATCTTATACAGTAGTTTCACTTATAAAGTTGGTTGTACTTTGAGTATGAATCTATAATGCCTCAAATAAGAAGTTATTTTGTTTCAACAAAATGGGTTTCATACCTCAACCCCCTCAGTTTAGTTATTGGCAACATAAATGGCGCTTATCCAGTCATGAAATGAAAACCTATGAAAAATTCATTTTTATCTTCTAAATTCACCTGGCTTTTATGAAGTTTGATGATTGGGTATGAAGCTGCTTACAATAACCAAGATATATTAGATAGCATTGGAATTATAAATTGTTCAATATTAAGGGTAATATACAAGATTGTTATTTCAATCATATTAAAATATTCCACCCGGATTAACTATATCAAAGCTCAGCCAAACCTGTTGAGCCATATCATTAATTTTATTTTTAAAAGATCTTTAAAAACTTTAAAAGTTAGAATAAGAGGGCTTCTCATTCATCATCAATCCGATACTTGCTTTTCTGGAGAAGAAATTATGTTGGTTATTGGCAGAAATATCCCTTGAATGAATCCCTTTTTGACTTCTGTTCAATTTCTTCCTCCTTCTATAGAATTGTCATACCCTTGATTTTAATCATAGTTGCATTATCTGTGCATCATTTTTACCTGTTCCAAACTGTTTTCTCCTAGGTACTTTGCAGGCCACTCGTGCCTTGATGGTGATCGGCATCCTCCTAGGAGTAATAGCCATCTGCGTGGCCACTGTTGGCATGAAATGTATGAAATGCATGGAAGATGATGAGGTGCAGAAGATGCGGATGGCTGTTGTTGGGGGGTGTGATATTTCTTATTGCGGGTAAGACAGACCCTGCCCACCTTAAACTTATGAAGCTCTTTCTGATATGATATGAAGTGGAGTTTCACTTTCCTTAGGTCATGTTGATTTTGTTTAATTTGACTTATTTTATTTGAGTTGATTTGACTTTTTATTCCATTAAAAAGGAGGCCATAAAAACTTTAAATCCAGTAGATTTTTTTTACATTGAGGAATAGAAACCTAATAAAGGTGCAAATACTAGATACAAATATTAGATATTAATCTTAGACCCTAGATTTCAATCTAGGGTCACAGTGACAGGTATATTCACTGAAGTTCTGGTTGCTAAAGTTTATTAGAACTAGTTTCACACAGTGAAAAGAAAGATCTTCTGTCTAGCAATCTCTAAGAAACAATTCTATATTATATACTGTTCTATACTAGAACAGCTATATTTTCTGTTCTACTTATTCCACAAATACTACATGAAAAAGATAAGAAGTAGTGGGAGGATGATATAAAAATAAATAAATGGATTTGAGGATTATATGGAATTATTAGAAAGGAATGATGGCAACATTCCAGGTTAAAAACAACATATGCACCCATAACCCAGAGGAGAAAAAGGCCAAAAAAAAAGTGAAGGTGCTAAGTTGTAATAGCAGGAATTTAGGTTAAATGAGTTAAAGATCAGTTTATAAAAAACTGAGACAAACCCTTCTAAAATAAGGCGGTCATATGTTCACCTAAAATAGGTATTTGTATATACTTGGTTTTACTTAAATAATGATGATGTTATGTGTCTCTTGAGAAAACAAGGACCAGGATTAAACATGGCAGTTCTATAAAGACGTATAATGAGTCTCACTTTTAAAATAATATTATTTTGGAGGCTGGAGCGATAGCAACAGCAGGTAGGGTGTTTGTGTTGCAAGTGGCAGACCAAGGTTCGATCCCCAGCATCCCATCTGCTCCCCGAGCACTACCAGGAGTAATTCCTGAGTGCAGAGCCAGGAGTAACCCCTGAACATTGCCGGGTGTGACCCAAAAAAAAAAAACAAAAAAAAATTTAAGAAATGATAAAGTGACTAAAATGATATTGTGTGCATAAAATGGAATATAAAATAATCAATTATATTTATTTTCAAATGGTATATGTGATAGTCTTTGATTTTCAAAATAAACTACTAATGTAAACCACATATAATCTACATAGATATCTATTGTGGTTGAAAGTGAGACTGGTAATAAAAGCTACCACGGAGAAGAAACAGAAGTAACTTTCTTTTCTCATTTACTTTTCGACAAAAAATATGGTTCTCTGCCCCAGTAAAATGCATGGATTTAACCTACTATAGTGAATTGTGTCTGAGGCTTTGCAAAACATTTTGATTAAAGTGAATAGTCTTTTCTTTTTACTCAGATTGGTTCTTGTAAGAAAAAAAAATAAATGGGGACCTGTAGGGATAACTTTTTTTTAATTTTTTTTTTTTTTTTTTTTGCTTTCTGGGTCACACCTGGTGATGCCCAGGGCTCCGCACTCAGGAATTACTCCTGGCGGTGTTTGAGGGATCATATGGGATGTGGGGGATCAAATCCAAGTCAGCCAGGTGCAAGGTGGTTGACTTGATCAAGGCTGTTGTATCCCTGTACAGTCTGTATAATTCCTGTATATTCTGATCACCTCCAGGAGTGATTCCTGAGCACCACTTGGTATGGTCCAAAAACAAAGCAGAAAACAAACCCCAAAAATATGGATGGTGTTTGATTTAAAATAGTTTAATTTTACAAATTAAACAATTACTGTATCACTTGCTTACTCTTTTCTGTTGTTGTTTGCCGTTTTCACTTGTTTTGGGGGCTACACCCCGTGGTGCTTAGAGCTTGCTCCAGGCTCTTTAATAGGATCACAGCTGGCGCAGGTCAGGGATCCTCTGGGGTGCCAGGGAGTGATCCCAGCTGACTGAATGCAAGTGTCCAACCTTCTGTACTATCTGTCTGACCCACTTTATAATTCTCATGAGTGACTGGATTTTTCCCACTTCAGATTAAAGACCTTCTAGAGGATGAGTTAAAAAGTTCCAGGTGATTCCCACAATCTTTATGAATAACAAAATGCAGGAGTTTCTGACATTTATTAGAGATAATCAGAATGTATCATTTTTAATTGAATAATGGGGCATTAGTATAAATATTTATTTACTTTTTTACATTTTTACTTTTTATTTATTTTTTTTTGCTTTTTTGGGGTTACACCGGCAATGCTCAGGGGTTTCTCCTGGCTCTGCTCAGGAATTACTCCTGGCTGTGCTCCGAGGCCATACGGGATGACGGCGATTGAACCTGGATAGACCATTTTCAAGGCAAACACCCTACCTACTGTGCTATCACTCTGGCCCTAATATAAAAATTTAATTAATGTATATCAGTGCTTTCTTTGAATTATTATAAAAAATTATTTTTTTTTTGCTTTTTGGGTCACACCCGGCAATGCTCAGGGGTTTCTCCTGGCTCTGCACTCAGGAATTACTCCTGGCGGTGCTCGGGGACCATATGGGATGCCTGGGATCGAACCCAGGCCAGCATGGGCTGGCTGCGCATGCAAGGCAAATGCCCTACCGCTGGGCTATCGCTCCGGCCTAAAAATTAATTATTTATATTTGCATAGGCATAATGAGAACATTAGATAATTGTATGCATGATGGAATGAATTACTTTTGACTAAGTATATTCTCTGGTAATTTTTCAATATCAGTTGTCTGTGAGGTTAAGAATATGCTGCTTGAACAGATACGATGTGGACATCTTGACAAGTCTCCTGGAATACCTGGCATATTTGGACAATTAGTAAGAATTGAGATGATCAAATTCCTTCTTAGATGGCCCATTTCTTCCTTACACTTTACTGCAGATGCACATTTGAATCTGCAGAAATATAAATTGGAATTTGGTCAAGAAGAGTCTAGAAAGATTTTTTCATTTTCTCCTCTGCAAGTGGTTTTATATATGCCAGTGAGAACATCAGTTTTATAAAACAGAACTGTGTTCTAATGAGTAGCAATATACTTGAAATAGAGATTAAAGCTGTGTGCCCTGTTGAATTGTTTCCCAAGTAGTAGTGATCTTGAATTATTATTAGAGAGTAAGATAGCAGAATGTGTATGAACAATGCCTAACTCTGATCTAATATTTTTATGTATTAGAAAAATACTTGAATAAATTAACTCTAATCTGCAACAATTAAAACTATTTGAATTAAACATGGGTGCACTATTAGTGAGATTGAATCTTTGTAAAATTTTTATAAATTTAATGGGCAGTGTTCTTAAGCTTAGCCCATGAAGATGAACAATTTTTTTGTTTTGAATTTCTGTAGGTCTGGCTCTGTTAGTTGCCACAGCCTGGTATGGAAATAGGATTGTTCAAGAATTCTATGACCCTATGACACCAGTCAATGCCAGGTAAAGCTATTCATGTGTTAAATAGTTTGTTCTTAAAAAATTATCTTTATGTTTGGTAAAATTCAACTAGGTCTTTAACTTCTCTGGTTTGCTCTTCAGTGTTCACAGTGTTCACAATTTTATACTAATTTGAATTAATTAATTTAAATTGATATGAATAGATAATGATTCAGGCTAAAATGAGTCTGATCTTTCTCCTTCAATAAATGATGTTGATGATAAACATTCACTTAAAAGTAGAAAAGTTGCAAGTTCTGTAGTTTCCAACTGTATGTAGATGATTTTATTGTGTTTCCATATTGTTTATATATTTGAAATTTTCTATGTACACTAAATTTTGGGACACTTGATTTTTTTATTATTGGTGTTGAATAGACAACTTATTGTTGAAAAATACATACTTTTGTAAAGGCTAATGAATACTCTTTTATTCCCAATCATTTTACAGAGACAAATACAGCTGAATTATTTATGAAAAAATAGGTTGAGATACCACTTTCAAAGCTCCACCACAGCTATAAAATTCACTTTACAATGGTGACCATTCTTATATTATAAGTTGTGGAAATTAAAAAGTTAAGTCTTGGCTGCAGTGTAATGACACTCTTTGATCAGGAACAAAGTTCTTTGTCTCCCTGTGTTCACACCTTTAAAGTTTAATAACTACATTCAGAGTCAGGATGTTAAGATGTAATTATTGTTTGTAGAGTCTAGGATGAATGGATGAAAAATCACAGTGGTTGGGGAGATAAGTTGTGATCCCTTTGTATATAATCAGCCACCTATGGAAGAACACATTCTGCCATGATTGTGTTGGAACACTTCCGATAAGATTGACAGTGAAGAGGCAGAAACTACCTCTTCAGGTGGATGAGCTAAAATTTGACTGCAGTGGATGTGAAAGCACTTTATAAATTAGCAGGCACTCCACACTTGTTATGTGCTTAGTGTTTTAGGACGCTATTCCGAAAAGTAGTTCAGTGTGTTAGCAAAGATCATCTGACTCTAAGATGCAGAAAATGAGATAGAAAATTTGATACTAGCTCAGCATGACAGAGTTTGCATGAGGATTCATATTTATATTTCATTGTCCACAGACAGTAATAGGTCCTCACCCCAGATGTCTGGCTTAATAAATCTACCTGGAACAGCTTAATCTAGAAGGCTCATGCTCTTCTTAGAAGTCTTTATTGTCGAATTATACATTAAAGTCTATGCTGTAATCTGAGATCAGCTGTTTAAAATTTGAATCACTGTCATCACATTTTAGTGCTTTCTTTATAGATAATGTTGCTACTTGGCGACAGCATAATTTATTAAGTTTTAACCTAAGACCCGTGATCCAAACCTGGTTTCTAAAATATATACACACAATTTGCAAGTCTGCACTCACAAATTCTCTGGAAGTATTTGTGTAATTAACCTTCTGTTGCATGAAATGTTGCCTGATATAATATTGCAAATTGTCATTAACTTGAATGCAAACAGTTTTGTGTGTGGGTATGCACACAAACACTAAAGCGCTTTCCGGGATTTATGTGTTTCTTTTCTACAGTGTGTGTATGTGTGTACTGGGGGTGGGGGTAGAATGGGGTGTGGAGGGCGGTAATAAGGATGATATCACTATCTTCCCATAATTCTTTGGGGAAAGTTGCCAAAGTTCTTTAACTAAACAATTGTGTTATCTTTTCTTTTTAGATATGAGTTTGGTCAGGCTCTGTTCACTGGTTGGGCTGCTGCTTCTCTCTGCCTTTTGGGGAGGCGCCCTGCTTTGTTGTTCCTGTCCCAGAAAAACAACAGCTTACCCAACACCAAGGCCCTATCCTAAACCTACACCTTCGAGTGGGAAAGACTATGTGTGACACAGAAGCAGAGGATATAACCGTGTTGGAGCAAACAGAAAGTGGACATCGACTGTACCACCGCTGATGTTAGGGCCTTAAACTTTTGACTGTTGTAGTCTGAACTGTGTTATTATCAACACAAAACCATATTTTTTTTAAAACTCCCATTGCTAGAAAACGGCTTCTTTTATCTTTTTTTTTTCAAGCTGGATGAAAACCTTTTCCATTTGTATTACTGCGGTCCACTGAATGATAACCTCAATGGGGGAGGGGTTGCTTCTGAAATATAAATATAGATATGTATATACAGGTTTTTCTATAAAAATAGATAACAAAAGCTCTTATTTCATATTTGTTGGTATCAACATGCCTAAATATATATTTGAAGAGAGAAAACTATATTTAATTCTATGCTGATTAAAGTAACCTTTTTCTTGGTATATTTCTCTGCTTTCTCAAGGTAAACATTTAGAGTAAACTAAGGTCATTTATTCTTCTTCAGCTTTTAGTATTTCTGACAAAAGAGCTAATCAATTTAGTATATGGATTATTTTAGTTATTATGCCCTTTGCATGTTTTGCTATTTCATTTTTTTTCTTATTATTATAATCTGATGGTTCCTTTTTTGCCCTCAGTCATTCTTTATACATTTTTGCTTGTTATGAGGTTGGTCTTGACTCTTGATTCTGATAACACATTTCATATGCTTAAATGTAATTCTTAGATCATTAGGAACCTCTTATCCAGGGCTAAAAAATATAAATCTGTAGTGGACTCTTGACTTCATGTGTGAAACCCTGGGCTCAGTCTCTAACACCACACAAACAAAACAGCATTAAATAAGAACTTTAAAAACAGCTGTTAGAACAAATCTTCTGGCATGTCCAGAATGATAAATTCCCATGACCTTCACACATGATCCCTGTACTCCGACCTCTCACACACTCGTTTGCTTGGGAAATATTTGCCCCAGTGAGTACTGTGTGCTGCTTTCTCAGGTGTTGTAACCCAATTTTATTGATTAAGTTTTGAGCTATTTATTCACTTACCAATTCCCTCAAACTACTGACTGACTCCTCCCACCACCTCCTCAAGTTTTCTCATATGTAAATAGCATAATGTTTGTTTACCTCTTCTCAGAAAGGTGTGTCCTGCTTGCCTGAATGAAGTGCAAGACTTTCTGTATGATAATCTGGTGACAAATAGTCTTTTTGTAGCTGTAAGCATGTCACTTAATCGCTCCGCTCTTCTCCCACCTGTCAAATTGAGATAATGATACTTAACCAGCTTGTAGAGGTGGTGTGAGTATCAATTAGTAGGTATTATGCTCATTCTTTGAACATGATATTTGTCTTAGTGCTTTTATTTTCTCAATTGGCTATTAAGAAGTCATCAAACCAAATCTGCAAATGCATCTTCACATAATTCAGCATTTTCCTTTCCCTTCCAGTCTCTTTCCTTTCTTTTCAGCAGTACCTAGCATTTTGCTTGTTTGCTCCGATCCATTCTAACAATTACTCTGAGTTTCACAGTCTGTGGAAAATGCTACTTCACTTGAGCAAGCTGATGTAATGAAAGGGTGTTAGCTCTGGTGTCTGGAGACCTGATTTGAGTCTTGGTGCTATCAATTACTGTCTGACTGAGCAAGACACTTGCTTGCCCTAGATTTATTGCTTCATCTGTAGAGACCATTGTAATTCTTGACCTGCCTGCTTCACAGAGCTTTTGTGAGGATCAGGTGAGAGGTGAGATGGGTCCATGGAAATATGGCTTAGTAAGAAGAAAATACTGTACAACGGGAAGTTATTGAGGACTTCAAATGCACAGGTATTGCATTATTGCTTGAATGACTCAAAGAAAAGGACACTTAAAAAAAAAGGATTCTTTTACCTTAACAGCTTTTCAAGTCATAGAACATGGAAGAAAATTTCACTTTACACAATGAAAAGGTTTCTAAGTCTTAGTTTGTTTGTTTTTTTTAACCAGTATATGTTTATGCTTTATGTGGAAATTCTCCCTTCAGGAAAATAGACGTAGGACAAGTCTACAAATGCAATGGGTAAAACTAAAGTGTAAATATTTACAAAGTCAAAGTATAGGAGATATTTTTTAATTACAACGTGCAAGGTTATACAAGATGTGTATCTGTGAAGTGGTGCAGTCAGAACAATCGCGATTATCTGACGGCCGACAAGAGGTAGGAGGTTTGTCAGGTTCATTCACAGTGAAACCACATGAGGGAAGTTATGCAAAGTTATGCACCACATGAAGAGTTTTAACTAGTCCCTTTTAATGTCTTTTATAAACCTGAAAACCAAAGCTTCTCGAAGATATAGTCAAGGAGCCATCTATATCCTAATGATTTCTGAGTACAAATGCTTCTTATTGTTTGCTACATTCATAAAGAAATCTATAGTCACAAGCAGTAAACAATTGTAACAGCAGAGTTTTGATATATTTGTACTCTGCTTTGGACCTTTAAAAAAACCAATAGATATCTTGGGGTTTTGTAATGGGAATTTGTACAAAGCATTACTCTTTTTTCAATAAATTTTTTTAATAAAATTAAATCTCTGCCTTCTTTTTCTAATTACTTATTAAAGTTTGCTGGGCTTAGGAGAGGAGATGGTTTTCAATAGGCTCTGACTCACTGTTATTTCCTGGGACAGAGCTATAGTTCCTCCAAACTGTCTCAATTAGTTTAGTTACCCAACCCACTGCAATGCTCTATATCTTTAAAACTGAGGCTTGTCCCTCATCAGAGCTGGTAATATATCAGAATGTAAAATTTAAAAAAAGAAAAAAACTCATTTAGGGGTTGGAGTGACAGTACAGAGTAGTTGCCTTGCATGTGACCAACCTAGGTTCAATCCCCAGAACTCCATGCTGTCCTCTGTGTCTGCCAGGAGTGACCCCTGAGTGCAAAGCCAGGAGTAAGCTTAATCAAGTCTTGTGTGGCCCAAAGGGAAAAAAAAGAAGTTATGCTACAATGGAATCTTATATAATATATCAGCCAATTATGAGACACTGCACATTTAAGAGGCTCTTTTCCTCCTTAAATGAAAGAGTGAGATGCATAAGGCTAAAAAGTCTTCTTTTATAGTAATTATAATCAAAATTACGTGTTAGGAAGTCAAGAATAGACTCACTCATCCACAACAGGAAAGTTTGCATAGTTGATAAGTCTTAATTGGCCCTCTCTTAGTACAATTTTCATTGTAAAGAGACAGCCCTAAAAACAAGAATCATGGAGTCTTTGACCCAGTAGAATATTGAGTACAAGACAAAAATTGCCCACAACCTATATTAATTTCCATGAGTTAAGGAGATGCATCAGAATTTCCACTGTTCCTCCACACTAAATTCCTGGGGTGGGGCCCAGGCACATGATGTTTTAGAGGAAATAAAATTTCTAGATACTTCTGGCAAAAAAACAAAGCAAAGCAAAACAAAATGTACCAGCCTTTATGAGGTGTGCGGTATGAAGGGAAAACTTGGATTGTAAATCATATCTTCTCCACGTAGTCATGTAAGCTCATCTTTATTGGACTTCATTGTTCTGAAAAGTATGGCATTCATTCTCCTTCCAATTTAGCAATTTCTGGACATATGCCCAGCAGTAGGAAAATCTCTGTACCACCCACATATCCCCACATTTAAAATCTGTGTTAGTTCATAAAGATTTGGTAACATTATTTTTTTTTTGCATGTAGCTCTAGTACAGAATTTCTACCACCCAAAAAACCCTATGTACCCCTAGCCTGACCTAAACTATTTATAATAATTAGCGGCTGTGTTAGAAATTGACAGAATTCATAAAAGGTTCTAAGATTGCCTGGAGATTACTTACTATTGAGCTCAAAGCAGACCACCAGAAACTTGTTTGATGCACTCAGCCTCTGAAAACAGGGAAGCTGTGTACTTTTTTTTTTCTTGAACAGGTTTTACCAACATGGTCAGTATTGGCAATCTGATATGAGGTATAAATTTATTTCACTAGTATCAATTGAAGTCCTAGGAAATGTAGAACATTGTTGTTGAATGCATACAAAATTAAAGGAGGTAGATAAGGAGTAAGTCTATTCTTGGTTCAAGTAGAGAGACAAGTTTAATAAGAAGTGAATTTGAAATTCAACACTACGCTTCTGGTTGATCAGCCAGTGAGCTATGGAGCTCTCCATTCAATTTGGGGTTGTGTCTTGTTTTATTTCATTTTATTTATTTTTGGGGGCGGTCACACCCGGCAATGCTCAGGGGATACTCCTGACTCTTTGCTCAGGAATTACTCCTGGCGGTGCTCAGAGCTGATATGGGGTGCCAGGTATCAAACCCAGGTTGGCCACATGCAAGGCAAATGCACTCCCCGCTGTGCTATCGCTCCAGCCCCTGTGTCTTGTTTTATATTGTTTTCACTTTTTAAATGAAAACTTGAACACACATAGTGGATAGCATCCACAATCATGTGATGAAATCACCAAAGAACTTTTAAAATGTTTCAGTACCAGGTCACTACCTCAAATCAGGGTAACCAGAATCTTCCCAAAGAGGGCTCAGGAATGAGTTATCCCAGGAATTCCAATCACGGTGTAGATTCCAACCCCGAGTTATGTCATCTCCTAGAACTAGAATGTTCTTACTTTCTGAGGAATCTTTGTACTGTATTATATAGAGGATGAACCAAAGACAATTCCACCAACTCAGTGAAAGATTCTTTTTCACCACATCTCCCTGAACACTGGTTGTTTCCATTCATTTTTTAAAAAGATTTTTTTTAATTATACCACCGTGAGATATACAATTACAAAGATGTTCATGTTTGGGTTTCAGTCTACAGTGTTCCAGCACCCATCCCTCCACCAGTGCCCATTTCCCATCACCAATGTCCTTTGATTCCTTCCCCCTCTCCCAGTCTGCCTCTATGGTAGGCATTTTGTCTCTCTGTCTCTCTGTCTCTCCCCTCTTCCTCTCTTTCTTCTTTCTCTTACACATTGTGGCTTGCAACACATACATTTAGAGATTATCATATATATCCCTTTGCCTACATTCTATGCTGAGTTCTAGGCTGGTATTAGCATTTCCAACAATTATTGGCACACTGTTCCCTTCTCTGTCTTACCTAACCTTTTTTAATATCCAGCAAATAAATGCGGTCAATGCAAATCAAAACAACAATGAGATATCTCACACCACAGAGAGTGGCACATATCCAAAAGAGCAAGAAAAACAAGTGCTGGCTTGGATGTGGGGAGGAAGGGACTCTCATCCATTTTTGGTGGGAATGTAAACTGGTACGCCTTTTTGGAAAACAATATGGGCATTCCTACAAAAACTAGAAATTGAGCTCCCATTTGACGCAGCCATACCATTCCTGGGAATATACCCTGGGAGGCCAAAAAGACAGAAGACACACCATCTACATTTCTATGTTCAGAACAGCACTATTCACAATAGCCAGAATCTGGAAACAACCAGAGTGCCCTAGAACAGACGACTATATAAAGAACTGTGGTACATCTATACAGTGGAATACTATGCAGCTGTTAGGAAAAACGAAGTTATGAAATTTGGCTATAATGTTGTTGTTTTCAGACCTTTTATACAGACCATTCTCACTGGTGTGAGCTGTTTCTCATTGCTGTTTTCATTTATATTCCTTTGACAAGTGATTGGTGATGTACCTTTTCTTTTATATGCTTATTGGCCCTCCTTATGCCCTCTTCAGGGAAGTTTATTCTCTCCATTTACTCCCTCAATTTTTTTCTACAGAGTTGTTCATGATGATTTGTTACAGACATTCAATATTCCAAAGCCAATCTCAGTACCACTGCATCTTTCTACCACCATTATTTCCTATTTTCCCACCCTTAACTATGCCCCTATATCAGGCCCTCAATAATTTATTTTATATTGACTGTTATAAATAATTTGCTAAAAGTGATCAAAAATGTTTCCTTAGAAGAAAGTTAGTGAAGATTGTTGATTCTCACCATGGAGTCATTAAGCCATGGCTCCATTAGCATAAGATATTACTAATGTTATAGATTAAGCCTTGTGTGTAGGGTCCAGAGTGATAGCAAAGTGGGGAGAATGTTTGCCTTGCACATGGCTGACCCAGGTTTGATCCCCAACATCCTATTTTGTCCCCCAAGCAGGATATATATATATATATATATATATGTTGGGGGAGCCCCTGGGGTCCCCTGACAGTATCAGGACAGATGTTCTCTTCTACCTCCAAGGCCGCCGGGAGGAACGGATGAAAACTTACAAGTCCAGCGCAGTTCCAAAAAGGCTTTTGATAATACAAAAGCTCCACCACCGCAATCCAATATAATGAAAGAACTCTAGATCTGGTCAGAACTTAGACCATACAAGAGAACCCAAGTCTCCCATCAGAGAGAGGATCTCACCTGAGAGGAGTCCTACCCAAAAAGAAGGAGCAAGCAGAAAGGGATGAGTGCCTCAAGTCAGCTCCCTTATGTACACCAAAGTAATCCTAACTGGGTCCTGTCAACAAAGAACCCTAAAAGAGTGTAGAAGGGTGGTGCCACACCCTATTACAGGCATAAACAAAGGATTATGCCAAGGACTAATCCCTTCTTCCAAGACTATCTCTTATGTAAAAACTGTAGAAAGATGAGGGGCTGGTTAAAAGTAATGCATCTTAATTTCATGGGCTTTATGTAATCTAGATGGTACCCACAAAATTCTATTTATTATTTATTATCTGCACCAGGGTGATTCTGAGAATCTTGTTCTCCATATTCTGAAAGGGTCACACTTGCCTGCATGAGGGCAAACTAGTATGACCCTTCCTATAATCTTAAATGTCAGTCTCAACATAGCCAGGATGGTAGTCTCCTGGTGAATTCTAACTGTCCCACGCTGGGTGCAATGGATATAAAGGGAGCTGTGCCCAATCTAGATAACATAGAAGTCTTAGTAGATGTAAATAAGTCAGAAGTTATTCAGGTCAAGGTGACTTCTGTAACTGCCACACCCCCTATCAGTGTTTACATAGAAGAGAGATCTCATTAGAATGAACCTTGGCTTAAGAACATGTAAATAGATTAAACTGTGACCAAAGCTCCCAAGCTAACTAAACCTGTCATCCACATATATATATATATATATAGAGAGAGAGAGAGAGAGAGAGATATTTAGGAAAGTACACAATCTTGTTTGAAAATATTTTAGAAGAAACACATTTCTTAGTTTTCTTGCAGCTTATTCATGTATCTTTAATAATACTTATTTTCCCAATTTATGGAGTATCTTGCTTGATAAAGGAGGGAAGTTAAATAGAGGTGATTTTCATATGCATTTATTAATTTTCTGTTATTTTTAACTTAGATGTCAAGAATAGGCATTAGTATAAAATTCTATTTCAAACTGTTGACTTATTTGCTTGCTTTTTAAAGCCTGTGTTATTATCTCTCTCTCTGTCTCTCTCACTCACTGTCTCCTAATACCTCTCTAAATTTCTTTCAATGAAGCTATTTGCTTCATAAAAAGGGAATAAATTGTTTAACAAATAATATTAGTTCAAATCCTTTCATTCTTTACAGCTCTCCATATCCATTAAGTTTTCTTCAGCCTATTGTATATCACGGGCAAGTGATAGAGTCCAATGGAAATGTTACTGCGCCCGCCGAGCAAATCGATGAATAACGGGATTCGATCAAGTGATTGATATCAATTTAGATGTGTACAATAGGTCTCACCTTATATTTATATGCATTTTTCTTTTCATTTTTATTAAGCTGCTATGATATACAAAGTCATTCGTAATAGAGTTATTCCAGGCATGTGATGTGCCAACACCAATTTCACCACCAGTGTCTAGCGCCTTGGACCCAAGGCTCCAGGTTTCCCCCACTGCCCAGCCTGTCCTTTAACAGGCACATAACAAATTTTAAATATATTTCTTCAACATATCCAAAGTACAATGTTCGATTTTCTCTTTCAAGCCTGCAAAATGTTTCTACTTGGTTTTTGCTAGATCTATCATTTCTATTATTAAGACAAAAATCCTGGACATGAAGTAAAATAAACACCTTTAAATATTTTATTTATTTAATTTTATTACATATTTAGCCTTTTTTCAGTTTTCATACCATGCATCTAATCAATCAATAAAATCTGTTGGATTATCCTTTAAAATAGTATTCAAATTTCATACAAGATTCCACTTTATGTCAAACAATTTTGTGAAGAATGTTCTTTCTTTGAGCTATTTCTTCATCTTCTTCAGACTATTTCTTAAATGTCAGATTCTTATTGAAGAGTTACACAAATTATTTTAAATTTCTGACCTTTCCCAAACTTCTTGACTCTCTTCTCTTTTGTATGTATTATGTAAACAAATGGCACTCTTTAATATACCACATATATGGTCTCCTTATTTCATTTATAATGAGGTTTCCAATTTTTTTTTTTTGCTTTTTGGGTCACACCCGGCATTGCTCAGGGGTTTCTCCTGGCTCTGCACTCAGGAATCACTCCTGGCGGTGCTTGGGGACCATATGGGATGCCGGGATCGAACCCAGACGGGCATGGGGCGCCGCGGGCAAGGCAAACGCCCTACCCGCTGGGCTATTGCTCCGCCCAAGGTTTCCAATCTTGATGGTAAATTTCTCGAGTCAAGAATATTTTTTTATTTTATTTGTTGATGACTTGCTCTATAACTCTAGACATACCAATTACTAGATGGCTAAAAAACCTCTCACAAATATTAGGTTAAAAAAACATGTATGAGCAGTCTATAGTATCCAGTTCACGCATTTGTCTTACATACCACTGACCTAGGTTTGATCCCTGACAAACAAAACTGGTCCCCTTGGGTTCTCCTTGATCTTGCCAACAAAGATCCAGGAGTGAGCACTGAGCATAGCTGGGTAGGTTAAACCCTCACACTTCCCACTCACATATAATCTGACTGAATCCATTAATGACTGCAAAATCTGCATGGTAGCTGTATATCCTAATTTTTTTTTATTTAGTTAAGGCCTTTCCTGAAAATATTATAAACAAAGGAAAATGCTCAGACTTCACTTAATTATCATTTGTCCCAAACTTTGGGCATTTGGGGGTAACTATATTTAGGGAGTATAGACTATATTTAGGTGGGTAACTATATTCACTAGGCAAAGTGTCAAAAAGCATTGTGACCAAATTTATTTAGGCATGATTAGATCTTTCATTTCAAATTTAATTACATTATCTTTTTTGGAGCATCCTTGTTGATGTCTGTTGCTTTGAAGTTTTAGATATCTCCTGTATTTTAGCCCAAATTCCATCCTTCACTAATTCTACATTTTGATGGATGCATTTGAATAATTTAATGCAGCAGCAATAAAACATGTCAAGTTAGACATTCTAGAAGCAGGATGCTAAAGCTACAGGAAGGTGTAAAGCTCTTGACCAAGTTACTAATTTCTCTGAGCCTCAGTCATAATATCCTTTTGACATAACTAACAAGGTTGTATTTTATATTATTTAAATGCTGTGATTTGCAAAGTTTTTCATGGTACAGTTGTTTGAATTATTCAATATTCCAACACCAGTCCCACCATTGATGTGCCCTTACTACCACCAAAGACCCCGTTTCCCACCCACCCATCCCCATGCTTGCTCATTTAGCAGGCACTAATTCTATTGCTTATGCAACATATATCTCAGAATGGTATTGATAAAGTCATGACCTTTTTTTCCTGGGCTGTTATGTGTGAATTGGACCATCTGTGTATTGCTTCCACAAGGTTTAATTAAAAGTCAAGTGGCATAATATTTCATGAATGTCTTTTGTAAAACAAAAATATGAGAAAAATGTTAGGTTTGGACCAAGAGTTGTTTTTTGGTGGAATGAAAATCTTTATTTTAAAATTTTCAAGCATTAATTTAACTGAGTATGATGTCTTCTTTGACTTCAGATAGTAGTCCACCTCAACTGTTATCTTTCTGTATTATTTTTATTTCTTTTGTGTTTGGGTTACCTGGTGATGCTCAGAGCTACTACCAGCTCTGCATTCAGGGAATCAGTTCTGGCAGTCTTGGAAGATCATATGGGGGGCCAAGGCTCAAGCCCTTGTCTGGCATGTGCAAGACACAGACCCTCTACTCTGTACGTGCCTCTGGCTCTATCTCCCAAAATTATGTGTGAAATTGGTTTCAGCACAGAGAGACCAATAAGTAACCCCTTTTCACAAAATAGCTTAGGTAAGTATTTATCTAATGTGACTTAAAGAGAAAAAAAAAAATAAACAAAAATCATATCCAAACAGAACACTTCTATTTCCACAAAAATGTTGCAAGAAATGCAAATACCAGAGATGTTTTATCAGTAAAATCATCATATTTGTATTTGAACATTTATTTAGGATCTACCATGTGACTAATTCTGCATCAAAACCAATTCATGCACAGAGATGAATAAACATAGTCTTCCCAGAAGTCATCTTGTTCTAATAACTTCATGGCACATTCTCAGGGTGCTCAGTAATGACCACTGGAGCCTATGCAATATATGACCAAAAACATACCTTATGAGAAAAATAGAAAAAAAAAATCAAATGACACTTTGGAGGACCAAATACTCAGGGGGAGACAATTTGACATGGTTCGGATTAGTAAAATATTTTGTATTCAGGAAATGTCTTACAGTGATGCATATTGTAGGAATGAAACATCACAACTCTACAACCTTCAGCTACATTCCAATACCCCCACCCCAACAAACACACACCACATCCATTGCACCTTTTTACTTTTTGATTTCCTATTTCACTTCTTTTCTGGTGATTACACTTATAGGTCGGAATCCAAGGTTAATTTGAATTTGGTATAGCCTGTTCTCCTGACTTGTTTCTTTAATCTCACTTGTGGAGAAAACTTATTAGGTATTTGTCTTCATTTTGATGTCTTGTTTAACTTAGAATGACCTACCTCCAGTTCAATTAAGGCTGCTACAGAGACAAAATTTTGTCTTTTATGACTTATCAGTATTCTGTTTTATATATGCATGCAATATTTTCTTTATTTGCTCATCGTTTATTGGAACCATAGACTGTTTCCTTAACACAGCTGTAGCAAAAAAATGCTGCAATGGACATAGGTGTGCACATTTTTTTATTTGTTTGTTTTCTGGCCCACACCTGGTGATGCTTAGGGGTTACTCCTGGCTCTGCACTCAGAAATTACACCTGGTCGTTCTTGGGCATCATATAAAATGCCAGGAATTGAACCTGGATAGGCAGTGAGAAGGCAGATACCCTGCCTGCTGTACTGCTGTATTATCTCATCAGTCCCATGTGCACATTTTTTTAAATTTATGCTTTAGTATTCTTTGGCTAAATATATTGCTGAATTATAAAGTAAATACACTTTGTATTTTTTGAAATCTTTCAACTGCTTGATTTTTAAAATTTTTTAAATTATATCACTGTGAGATATACAATTACAAAGATGTTCATGTTTGGGTTTCAACCGTACAGTGTTCCAACACCAGTGCCCCTCCACTAGTGCCCATTACCCACCACCAATGTTCCCTGATTCCCTCCCCCACCCCCCAGCCTGCCTCTATAGAAGGCAATCTTTCTACTGCTTTAAATGGAGATTTGAAAAATGTTCATTCCCACAATGTATAAAGATTTCTTTTCTCCATATATTCAAAATCACTTGTTTCTGATCTTTTTAATTAATTTTTGTTATGCAATAAGGTACTATTATTGCTTTCAATTGCATTTCTCAGATAACAAGGAATTATGTGTGTGATTATTTCTTGGGCCTATTGCTAATCTGTATGTTTACTTTAGTGGTTTATTGATATTCTTGCCATTTTAAAAATGAATCTTCTTAGGATTGATACAGCAGTTGAGATTTGTGGAAGTTTTTAAAAACTATTTTGGTTGTTAGCCCTTTGTCATATGTATATGATATTTTCT
>JAJIBD010010010.1:0-80569 GCA_021461705.1 Cryptotis parvus | reverse complement strand
CTAGGGTGAGTAGAGAATGATACAAGGGGAGGTGAGTAGAGATTACTAGGGAGGTGAGTAGAGAATGAAGGAAGCTGAGAATTCATGTAAGCAACACTTTTAATTAATGGTAACCCATGGAATCAAAGCTAGTGATAAAAAGGGGTTTGGGAAATAGTGAGTTTAAAGGTGGTATAATTGTTAGATTTTCATGGTGTTTTTATCTTTTCTTAAGATACTAGAGCAAGTGAACTAGAAAAGTAGGTGATGGTGTGAAGAGAGCTTCTTATAATGGGAGAGCTTCTAGGTATTGGTCATGCCAAACTTCAAGGATATTCTCCTCCTACATAGACTAGTAAATGGCCAGTTTGAACAGTATTGGCATTCCTCAAAAAATCTAGAAACAGGTTTTCATATGACCCAGCAACACCACTCTTGGGAACATATCCCAGTACTTTAAAAACACACAGCTGAAATGCCATCTGCAATTCAAACACTGTCTATTTTTACTGCAGCAATATTTGCAATAGCCAGAATCTGGAAACAATCTGAGTGCCCAAGAACAGATGACTGGTTAAGGAAACTAGGGTACATCTACACATGGAATACTATGCAGTTGTTAGGAAAGATGAAGTCATGAAATTTGCTTATAAATGGATGGACTTGGAGAGTATCATGCTGAGTGAAATGAAACAGAAGAGTGACAGACATAGAATGATGGCACTCATTTGTGGGTGTTAAGAAGCACAATATGAAACCAATACCCCAGGAAAATAGAAACAAGGGCCAGAAGGTTTGGTCCATTTTTGGAAGCCTATTTCAACTGCTGGGGAAAATACAGGATAGGGAAGGGACCACTATGACAAAGATAGTTGTAAATGATCAATAGATAAGAACTGCATGCTGAAAGTAGGTAAAGGAACAAACATGATAATGTCTTAGTATCTGTATGGAAAACCATAATGTTCAATGGGGGTAGAGAGGGAGAAAGAAGGAAAGTGGCTGCAATAGAGACAATAGCTTCTTGGGAAGCTAGAGGAGTGGCTGGAGGAAAAAGGGGGGACTTTTGGACTTTGGGGGTATTGGAATGTTGTATGACTGAAACCCAATCATAAATAGCCTTGTAACTGTATCTCACAGTGATTCAATTAAAAAAAAAGCAATTCCTGGGAAGGATGATTAAAATCAGTATTGTTGTGGTCTATGATTTTAAAAACTTACAAGGTGATTCTTGTATCTACCTAGTGCTGTAGACCACCCTCATAAGCCACACACTCAAGAATTGCCTATAGTATCATTATCCTATTTTTGTTTTGTTTGAGGGGGGCAAGGCTTGGCAGTGCTAAGGATTTATTCCTGCTTTGTGACTAGGGATCACTCCCAGAGGTCCTCAGGTAACCATATATGATGCTGGAGATCCAGCCAGGATCAGCTGTGTGCAAGGTAAGTGCCTGAGCTCCTGCTCTCTCTCTCTCTCTCTCTCTCTCTCTCTCTCTCTCTCTCTCTGTCTGTCTCCGTCTAGCTCATTCTGTCTCACTGACCGTACAGTATCTCTAAATATTTATTCACAGTGCTTCAACGCAATCTTTTGAGTTGAAGAACTGTGAATTAAGTTTTGTGAGATACATCATATTATCTCCATTTCATAGATGAGATACTGAAGTTCAGAGAGGTGAACTAGGTATACATAGTACTAACATATATATAGTTTTGACCTATCAAGTTTTACTCAGGAAAACTTGATTTACTCCTGCCTCTGTGCTCAGGTATATGTCCTGACAGGGCTCAAGAGAACATACTGGGTGCTGGGGGGAAACCCAGGTCAACTACATGTAAAAGCAAGTCCCCTACCTATTGTACTATCTCTCCATCCCCCCAAACCATATTAATCACATTTTCACTGTATCACTGTATCACTGTCTTCCTGTTCATCATCGATTTGCTCAAGCGGGCACCAGTAACATCTCCATATGACCTGTCTCATGCCAATAGAGCCCAAGAGCACCTGCTTGCTCCAGGAACATAAAGAGCCTCAACCCATTCCATCAGGTCATGGGAATGAGTTCTATAATTGTTACTGGTATCTGGCATATCAAATACGACATGGGTAACTTGCCAGGCTCTGCCGTGCAGGTAGCATACTCTTGTAGTCATCTCAAAATCCAGCATTTATTGATGAAACAGCCGCGCGAGCCGGGCTGTGATAGGCTGGTCTGCTGGGTGGAGTTTATGCCCTCAAAAATATATATGAATTTTGGGTAAAATAAAATACACCAAAAAAGTTCTTAGAAATAGGTCTCATTTATACTTTAAACTTTTGTATGCATATTGACTAGATAAGATTATTTCGTGAGACAAAAATCTGTATTATGACTAGTTGATATCACTTCCTTATTAGTTCAAACTTCAGAGTCTGTACCAAATTAGATAGAAGGGATTATAGAGTGTTTTCACAAAATACTTTAATCTCAGAAACCTATAAAAATATCAAGTCTACTTGCTGTTATAAACTATTTTGTGAAATAATTTTTCTTTTCAATAGTTTTGAGTTATTGGTTAAAATACTGTCATATTTCCTACATAAAGTATTCCGGAGAATAAATCTACTAGAGAGAGTGAGGGAATTTACTGTACTCTAAGACTCTGCCTTAAAAAGACTTTACTGTATTGGCACAATGATGGCTTTCTGTTTGCAAACTGTCAATTGGAAGTTTGAAACAGATACTGAGAGAAAACCGACACACTGGACATACAATTATTTGGTTTCTCTTTATGCTAGGAATTGCAGCTCTTTTTGTGTTTGAGGCTGCTCTAATGTATTATTGCTGGATCCCAGGACATCAGTAGGGACAAAAACCATGTTCCCACAGTAATCGCTACAATACTACTTTAAATTTTCTGTTAAAATTTTTACTTTAAATATATTTATAACCGAGGACCCCCTAAAATCAATAATAAACAGGTACAACATTTCTGTAGGTCACCTTTCAGAAAAATCTTGAAAACCCCCTCTCTGCATGTGCACGTGTGTGTGTGTGTGTGTGTGTGTGTGTGTGTGTATGTATACCTGTGTATCTGTGTGTGATTTGGCCCTGGAATGTGCCATTTTCCCTCCTCTTCTTTAGTGACTGAAAGTAAAGCAACTCTGCCTTTTTTCATCAACAGCTTCAGTTCAGTGGAAAGCTGTTTTTCTCCCCGAATCCCATTTATGCCACTAACAACAACAATAGCTTTTCAGGCTCAGAATACAAGAGCAGAAGGAGACAACCACCACTCACAAATGTTACTAGAAGTGTTTTTTGCACTTCAGACTGTTTGTGAGAAAAGATTTTCATTTTCTTTTTAAGATCTCTTTACTCATTCAATAATATTCACACCTAACTTTACTTCCAAAGTGTACATACTTAAGGGCTTATTCAAGTTGGGCTTTTGGAAAAGTTAAAAGAAAAGTTATCTTACAGGATAAGCTTTTTGCTACAATTAAGACTTCCTATCAGATCAGATCAATATATATTTACTCACAGCCCAGAGATGCTTACTTTCCGTAGCAGCTCTATCTTTATGAGTTCACTTACTCACTTCTTTATAACCTCAATTTCTGTAACAATTCCTGTTGCTTTCCTTTATTATTATTTTTGTATAGTTCCAAGCCTATCTTCTTTCTTCTCAGTTCCTTGGTTTATGTTTTTCTTCAATTCTAATACTGACAACAAAATTTTATTAACATTCTGAAAGATATTTAGAAAATACACAGGCTATTAAAACCAACAAGTTGCAAAATCTCAGAGTAATCAGAAGAACAACTTGATCTAAGGATACAGTCTTAACTTTTCTCACGTCATTGGAAAATTCTAGATTTCTGGACTATTTGTTCTCCACCCCACCGCCCCCACAGCTGTACCCCAAGACTAATCCAATCTGTAAGTCGTTTTAAAACAGCAATCTTTCTCTAGAAAAACAGACTTTTCACATAGATCACTTCACTCTCTGCATTCCTCTTTTACTCAGGGTAGGGGTGTAACAAATCCATCTTTTTCATTCCCAGGATCTCACATAGTGCATGAGACACACTGTATGTTCAGGAACAGGGCCGAACACTTACACTGACTATTTGATACGTCTCTTGAGTCAGTATGCCTCCCTACCTTGACAGGGGGAAAATCTTTATCCTATTATTTTGAATATTGTAATGACTAGTAGCATTTAACACATACAAGCTCTTAAAAGCATATTTAACAACAAGCAAATAAACAGAATGTCATCTACATGTTTTGCAAAAGTATTACTGGTGGCAGTAGATGATAACAGCACTCAAATATGTCTCTGTCTAAATCCTGGATACCTGTGAATTTGATTTTTATGATAAAAATGAACTTTACACTGGGATTAAGTTAATGATTCCGACTGGAGACACACTCCTGGGTTATCTAGGTGGGCCTGCGGCAATCGCAATGATCGTTATTGGAGGGACTCTGGGGCCTTCAGCGCCAACAGAGCTGGTGTGGGTTTGAAAGCAGGGAAATAGGAGATGCACACGTAAGAGGAAAGAGAACAAAAACCAGGCACTACAGGTGGCCATAAGAGGTTTAAAAAGGCCAGGGAACAGATTTTCCTTCAGCACCTCTTGGAGGGTCCAGCCCTTCCCACATATTGACTTCAGCGTAGTAAAATGATTTTGAACTTCCAACCTCTAGACTTCTAAAAGAGTAACTTGTGCTATTTTTAGTTATGGAATTTGTGATGCTTTGTTATAGTAGAATCAATCATACGAGACTGTTACAAGTACCATGAAGGAAATTTCTTCTAACTGAAAGAAGTAAACGAATAACCACATACCAGACAAATGCGATGAATAACAGAATTAGAAGGGCTTTGATTATCCTTACTGATCACTTGAACTGAAGCAAAAGGCTAGTTTGTTGAGTGAATGGTGAATGTTTGTCCAGGATGTTTTTTAAGACCTCTAGGAACAGGAACATTTTATTTTAATTTGTTTCTCTCAGACTAGCAGAAGATAAAATTCTACTTACCATTTATTTATGTGAAACATGTAATTAATTTTTTTGGACTTTGTCCAAGGGAGAGGAGGAAAGTTGAACAGTGTAGTGGGTAGACCGACAACTTCACCTGCTACCTTTCTAATACAGATTTGAATCTGGAGATACAAACAGGAGCAATCAAGCAAAACAATGCCATAACAGATGGTTTTGGAGACAAGTATTTCCTTTTCTCTAAGTCAATCCACTTCTGCTGTGGTCTAGGCCTGGCCTCAATTCTACATTTTAATCCCACAATTTGTGACGTGTGTGTATATATGTCTCTGTGTGTGGATGCCACATGAGTGCATTAGAGTGTGCATTCATCTGAAGGAAGCTTAGCCTTGGCTTATGAAACATATGAATTGAAAAACCGTTCTAACTAATGAGCTCCCTCCTGGAGGCTTCCCAAATCCCAGCCTGCTTTAATTACTTAACCAAGAAGTTTTCAAAGAACTGTTTTTTTTTCTTTTTTTTGGGTCACACCTGGCAATGCTCAGGGGTTTCTCCTGGCTCTGCACTCAGGAATTACTCCTGGTGGTGCTCGGGGGGACCATATGAGATGCCAGGGATTGAACCCAGGCCGGCATGGGCTGGCTGCGTGCAAGGCAAATGCCCTACTCGCTGGGCTATCGCTCCGGCCCTCAATGAACTGTTTTGAACCTGGCATTAACAATACACTGGCCTTGTGCTAAGTGATAGCTTTATGACAAGAAGCTTTGTTAGCTGGACCACCCGGGAATGTAGTTTGAATAGAATATGGCTGTCCATTGACTTAAGAATGTGTGCTCCTGTGGACATGCCCCACCTGCATTTCCTTAGTAGCCACAGTTCTTGTTCACTTCCCAGGTGACTCAAGGTGTTGAACTTAATCTATAGAGCTTTGTATCATAGCTTCATTTGTGTTCCTTCCTAGGCTTTTGGTTATACTAAGAAACTGTTCTCTAATAGTGTAAAAGATGCTTAAATGCTGTGAAGATTATGCATTCAAATGGTGATAGTTGAGTTATGATAGAGCTGCTTTTATGCAATGACTTTAGATTAGTTTTGCCAGTGAACTCTTTAGGATGTCACAAAATAATTCATCTCAGTTTTGACTGAATATTCCATCCCCCAGATAATAAAAAATAGTATTATTTAGTGGATGAGAATTTGGCTCAGTACTAAAGCTTATGCCTTGCATGTGTGAGGTACTAGAGTCAATGGTTGGGAGATTAAAAAGAATCAAACTCATTGGACATAATTTCTTTTTTA
The DNA here is from genome assembly GCA_021461705.1 of Cryptotis parvus. Taxonomy (NCBI): domain Eukaryota; kingdom Metazoa; phylum Chordata; class Mammalia; order Eulipotyphla; family Soricidae; genus Cryptotis; species Cryptotis parvus. The sequence goes on along the minus strand of JAJIBD010010010.1, from coordinate 74,300 downwards.
GTAAAATGCCTATGATTTCTGTCCATTTGAAGTGTTTCAACCAAGTCCATTGTCATACCTTGCTTGCCTGATTGCATTGCGAAATACATGATATTCTGGTTTCAAACCTTCTTGTCTCCCAATTGTGTAGGTCCTAGGGGCAGAGCACATCGGACAGCTTTTACTTTTATTTCTTTGGTCACAGTTCAAGTGTGAATCAATGCTTTGCACCAAAAGATGGACCAACCAAATAGATTTTGGCAGGAATGTTGAAACAAAGGGATCTGCTCTTTTTAACCCAGAAGAATGCAGTTCTTAACTTGCTGACAGTCATTTGCAGTCAATATTATGAAGTGGGGCTTGGAAATGGAGAACAAAAAAACCTGGTTCTTAAGATGTTGTTTAGATTCTGAATCATGTTTTCTTGGCAGATATTTAGTCAGTAAAGTCCTTAACTACTTTAGTTCATTTGACTGTGGGGATTTGTCATCTGCATAAAGGAATAGAAGTTGTTACAATGACAACTTTATATATACACTAATACTGAAAGTTCAGAGTGTTCAAATTTATTTTCATGATGTCTGTGAAAGCACAGAACTTATATTGATGAAACATCCAGTCACTGAATTCAAGGGCTCTCAGAAATCAGAGTTGGAACCCTGGATATTGTCAGGATACCTCAAAATAGAAATACTATTTGCCCCTGAAATAACGTTTTATTTTCTGATGCTTTAATTTTTTAAAGCATTATTTTATTGAATCACCATGTGATGGACCATTACAAAGCTGTTCATGATTGGATTTCAGTCATACAGCGTTTCAGTATCCATCCCTCCACCAGTGCACTGAAATAAGATTTTTTAAGTGGTAGGTACATACACGGAAAATGATTAGTTAAAATGTTTGATCCTGTTGTTCCATGCAGTTCCTATTTTCTTCATCATATATATTGGATATACAGTATTAAATTATTCCTGCTATAAAATTCAAGTTAGGAAAAAGTAATAAATGCATTTTTTATTTATCCATGAGTATTCCTGTTAGGAATAACATAATATTAAGATGAATGGTTATTTTTAAAACAGAGTTTATAAGAATTTTAATCAATTTTCCTGGTTATTTTCTATTGAATATTAAATTATATTTAGCTTTTAGCAGTAAAATTATAATCTGTTTTTTTTATTTACTTTGTAAGGATCAGAAATTTTAAGCTCTTATTTTTAAGTTGGAAGTTTATTTTACTTCCTTTCCACAAGTAATTAAAAAAAGACTAAGTAAACAGGCAATTGTTGAAACACTAACTTCCAAAAAAAAACTATTCTTCATATTAAAATTTCTAGTAGTTAGCCGGCATCCAGAGTCTTGCAGACGGCTCGGGAGGCGGGAGCCTGGCTCGCGCCGGGCCTCAGCTGACTATGGAACCCCGAGGAGGGCAGATGGGCTTTGGGAGTGGGCCCGTCGCCTCCGGGGGGGTCCCGGAAGCAGCCGGATGGGACTCGTCCATCACACTAGCCACCATTTTCGTTGTCCAGACGCTGGGAAAATGTCCCACGACCAGAGGACCAGCAAAGCCGGTTCGAGCCCAGGTAGGCGGCTCCAAGAGGCGGGAAGCACTGGGAAGTCGTCAGGACGGAGGCGTGGTCACCCCTTCCCCCTCCATCGTGACAGCCCGGTTTCCCGCCCAGGAGCCGCTGACGGGCCCGGCATCCAGAGTCTTGCAGACGGCTCGGAGGCGGGAGGCCTGGCTCGCGCCGGGGCCTCAGCTGACTATGGAACCCCGAGGAGGGCAGATGGGCTTTGGGGAGTGGGCCCGTCGCCTCCGGGGGGGTCCCGGAAGCAGCCGGATGGGACTCGTCCATCACACTAGCCACCATTTTCGTTGTCCAGACGCTGGGAAAATGTCCCACGACCAGAGGACCAGCAAAGCCGGTTCGAAGCCCAGGTCACTGCCGCTTGCAGCCGCTGGGCCACTAGGGGTGGTGAAACAATGATGTTTTTTGGTACACTGCATTCCGCGAACAGCAGGAGGGTTTGCTGAGAGGGAGATATACAGAGGAAGGAGATGACATATAGAGCCCGCTGGGTGGTTGGGATTCGGGAGGGGGAGGGAGACAGGGCGTTGGTGATGGGAGATGGGTTCGGTGGAGGGTGCATCTTGGAACCCTGTGGAGCCAGGACTCCACATGAGCATCCTTCAATTAAAAAAAAGGAGAAAAGGTGGAATAAATAAATAAATAAATATCTGCAGGGCTAGCCACAATGTGTAAAAGAAGAGGGAGAGAGATGCAGAGATAGAGAGAAAGAGAGGAAGCAGGGCTACCTGCTATTAAGGCAGCCTGGGGGTGAGTGGGAGGGGGTGGGGTACATTGGTGGTGGAAATGGGGTACTGGTGGAGGGATGGGTGCTGGAATACTGTATTACCAAGAACCAATTGCACCTTTGTAATTGTATGTCTCACGGTGGTATAATAAAGAATAAAAAAAATTTCTAGTAGTTAGGATGACAAAAAATTAAAATGAATAGGAATAAATGATAACATAATTATGTTGCTATAAAATGCTTTTAGATACTGATTAATATCCTAATTTGTTAATAGATACTCAAAATCAATTATGTTAATGAGGAAATTGTTTAATTTTAAATTTTAGTTATACCTTGATTCTAACTCCCCTTATATCGTCTATTTTTTCTGTTTGATGCTTCTTAAATATGCTTATTTTCTTTTCATTCCACTAGCTTATTTGTAACTTATGAACTGAGCACTCGGGATGGGTTTACTCCTGGCTCTATACTCACAAATTACTCCTGGCAGTTCTTGGGGATCATGTGGGATTCCAGGAATTAAACCTGGGTCAGCCATGTGTAAGGCAAGCACCTTACCCACTGTACTGTTGCTTTGGCTCCATGGGCACTATTATACTTAAAAAGTGGTTGAATTTTTCTGTAATTTTACTTAGCTCAAATAATACAATTTACAATATCAACTTACAGGTCTTTTCCTTGCTATAATTTGTATAACTGGAACATCTCTTTATCTGTATCACTAATTTCTCATTTTTAGTTCTGGGGTTTGAACCTAGGACCTCACATACACAAAACAAGTACTAATCACTAAACTCTATGCCCAGTGAGACATACTCTTATCTAGAATGAAAAGACAACCAACAAGGTAGCTGACTGAACTACATGATATCAATCATGGGATAAAGTATGCTTTGCCACTATACACTCCTACCTTAACAATCCCTCCTCCCCAGAAATAAACCACAAAAACATCCTCTAATAATTCAGAATGTGATTTTGGAAATAGATCCTCCTCCCTTATTTTACTTTTTTGTTTTTGGGCCACATTTAGTGGTGATCAGAGCTTACTGCTAGCTTATGCCTTGGGGGACCATAGTGGTTGCTAGGAATCAAACCCAGCTTGACTGCCTGCAAAGCAAGTTCCCAATTATTGTGCTATTATTTCTCTGGTCTTGGAAATAGGGTTTTAACAGAAGGTACAACACATAGTCATTAGGGTGGGCCTAAGTTATCACTGACCTCATTATAAAAAGGGGAAAGTGTCTGCCTGAGAAGGTAATAGAGAGAAGAGATGTGAAGTTATAAAAGGGGAAGACGGCCAGGGACTGCAACGGTGTATCTCCAAGCCAGGAGAGCTGACTCGACTGGAGTCTAGAAGAAGCAATGAAAAAATCTTCCATATGTTTTGGGTGAAAAGCTTTTCAAAATAAACTTTGGAAAAACCCTGTGCTATTCTTTTACCTCTTCTTTTAATCAACACTATAGTAGTGATGATAACAATATGGCTCTAGTTATGAAATAGTTTGTCTTCATTAACTTCATTTCTTTAAGTGTCACATTACTTGTTATCTACATTAATGACAACATTTTGGCATTCTTGGTATAATGCAAAAGGTATCAATCAATACTTGTTAAAAATTCTAGTCTGGGGTCTGGTAATAAATAATAACATATTGCTTTGTTGAAAATGGCGGCCCTCATGGTGTGGGTGTTCCTCTGGCTTCTTGTGAGGCTCTGCTGCGATGGCAGACCAGGGCTAGACCTGCATTCCCTCCTGGGTGCCTCATGGTCAGCTGCACAGGGAGAGTCAGTAGCAGTTCTGTCCAGCTGGTAGCAACTCTGCCCATTTTCAACATCCGGACTCCACAGCTCATCAGAGTTCGACCCAGCAGAAAGTCAGATCACAAGGGCTGCTAGTTAGAGAACCACCCTACAGCAAGGTCTATTTCAAGCCCAGGTATGCCTGATCCAGAGACTCAGATACACGGGGCAGAGCTGCTACTGGCTCTCCCTGAGTGCAACTGACCAAGAGGTGCCCAGGATGGAAGGCAGGTCTAGCCCTGGCCTGCCATCCCAGCAGAGGCTCCCAAGAAGCCAGAGGAACCCCCACACCATGAGAGTCACCATTTTCAACATCCCGACTCCACAGCTTGTCAGAGCTCCACCCAGCAGATAAGCCCATCTTTCCTCATCTCAAATGGCTGATTTGTGGCTGCATCATTCAACAATAAATGCGCTGAGATGAGAGTCTACTAGTATCCCACATGGCAGAGCCTGGCAAACTACCCGTGTCGTATTTGATATGCCAAAACCAGTATCAATTATAGACCTCATGACCTGAAGGAATGGTTTGAGGCTCTTCATGTTCCTGGAGTGAGCAGATGCCCTTGGGCTACACTAGCATGTGACAGGACATTTGGAGATGTTACTGGTGCCTGCTCAAGCAAATCCATGAAAAATGGAAGACAAGTGACAAGTGACTGCTTTGTTATTTTTTATACTCACACATTTCTAGTACTTTACCTATTTCCCAAACCCTGTTTTTAGTTTTAATAATATTTTACATATTGTTCTTATATTTGCCATAATAAAGTACCACTTTATAAAATAATGATCAATAGTGTAAGTGAAAACAAGGCCTCTCAAGAGCCTGATAATATCTTCTTTTCTTTTTTTTAAATAATTTTTTATTTTTACAATTACAAAGATATACAATTAAAAAAGTTCATATTTGGGTTTTGGTCATTCAGTGTTCCAGCACCCATCCCGCCACCAATGCCCATCTCCCACCACCAACGTCCCGGTTCCCATCCCCCCCCCCCCCCAGCTCTCCTCCATGGCAGGTTCTTTATTTCTTTCCATTTCTCTCTCTTTCTCTTTTCCTTCCCCCCAGACTATGGATTACAGAACATACATTAAAGGGTTGTCATCTGTATCTTTTGCCTCTATATAATGCTCAGTTCTAGGTTGGCATTAGTACCCTCGACAATTGTTAGCACACTGTTCCATTTTCTGTCTTACCTAGCCTCTGACTCCCACACGTTTGTGATAATTTTCACCTTTGACAAGACCTCTTGATTTATGTTTCACTTGACCTTGGATATTGGTATCATAATATGTACATATATATTTATGTTATGCAGATAAATGCAGTCATTCTGTATCTGTCTCTCTCCTTCTGGCTAATTTCCCTCAACATAATCTTCTCCATGTCCATCCATTTATAGGCAAATTTTATAACTTTATTTTTCCTAACAGCTGCATAGTATTCCATTGTGTAGATGTACCAAAGCTTTTTTATCCAGTCATCGATTTTCGGGCACTCTATTGCTTCCAGATTCTGGCTATTGTGAATAATGCTGCTATGAACATAAAAGTAGGGATGGTGTTTCTGCTGCGTATTTTTGGTTTCCCAGAGTAGATTCCCAGGAGTGGTATGGCTGGGTCAAATGGGAGTTCAATTTCTAGTCTTTGGAGGAATGTCCATATTGTTTTCCAGAAAGGCTGTACCAGCCAGCATTCCCGGCCAACAATGGATGAGTGTCCCTTTTCCCCAATCCACGCCAGCACTTGTTGTTCTTGCTCTTTTGAATATGGGCCAGTCTCTGTGGTGTAAAGTGGTATCTCATTGTTGTTTTGATTTGCATCTCTCTGATGATTAGTGATGATGAGCATTTTTTTCATATGTTTTTTTTGGCCATTCGAATTTCTTCCTTGCTGACGTTTCTGTTCATTTCTTCTCCCCATTTTTTGATGGGTTTTTTTTTGTTTTCTTCTTGTAAAGTTTTACCAGTGCCTGATATATCCTGGATATTAACCCCTTATCAGATGGGTATTGGGTGAATATTCTTTCCCATTCTGTGGACTGCCTTTGTATCTTAGTCACTGTTTCTTTTGAGGTGCAGAAGCTTTTTAGTTTCATGTAGTCCCATATGTTTATCTTTTCTTCTAGTTGCTTTGTTAGTGATGTTTCACCTTTGAAGATGCCTTTAGCTTCAATGTCGGGAGGGTTTTTCCTATATTTTCTTCAATGTACTTTATGGATTCAAGTCTGATATTGAGATCTTTAATCCATTTTGATCTGATTTTTTGTGCATGGTGTTAGACACAGGTCCAAAATCATTTTTTACATGTCTCTGCCCAGTTTTACCAACACCACTTGTTGAAGAGGCTTTCCTTACTCCATTTTAGACTCATTGCAACTTTATCAAAGATTAAATGATTATGTGTTTGAGGTTGGGTGTCAGGATACTCAATTCTATTCCATAGGTCCACAGGTCTGTTTTTATTCCAATACCATGCTGTTTTAATTACTACTGCCTTGTAGTACAGTTTGAAGTTTGGAAAGGTGATGCCTCCCATCTTCTTTTTCCCGAGGATTGCTTTAGCTATCCTTGGGGATTTATTGTTCCATACAAATTTCAGGAGCGTTTGGTCAATTTCTTTGAAGAATGTCATGGGTATCCTTATAGGGACTGCATTGAATCTGTACAGAGTTCTAGGGAGTATTACCATTTTGATAATGTTGATTCTCCCCATCCATGAGCAGGGAATATGTTTCCATTCCCTTTTGTCCTCTTTTATCTCTTGGAGCAGTGTCTTGTAGTTTTCTTTGTACAGGTCCTTTACACACTTGGGCAAGTTGATTCCTAGGTACTTGATTTTCTGTGGCACAATTGTGAATGGAATTGTTTCCTTAATATCCCTTTCTTCTCTTTCATTATTTGTATATAGGAAAGCCATCGACTTTTTGGGTTTTGATTTTGTATCCTGCCACTCTACTATATGCGTCTATTGTTTCTAGGAGTTTTTGATAGAGAGTTTAGGGTTCTCTAGGTATAATATCATGTTATCTGCAAATAATGATAGCTTGACTTCTTCCTTGCCTATCTGGATGCCCTTGATGTCCTTTTTCTTCTCTGATTGCTATGGCAAGTACTTCCCACTACTATATTGAATAAAAGAGGTGAGAGTGGGCAACCTTGTAGCCTGATAATATTTTCTTGTATCACTTGTATTCCCATTGTTCATCAATTTGCTCGAGCAGGCACCAGTAACATCTCCATTCATTGGGAATGATATCCATTCCTGAGCTACGCAGGAGGAAGAGAGTGGCATGGAATGCCTTCAAAGGCATTGAAGAAATAGATAAAAGGACAAAAGAACCTCTGGCTCCGGGCACATTTTTTTTGACTCCACCGTTCTCCCTGCTTTAACATATGCCTCAGAGACCTGGGCCCTACGAAAGCAGGATGAGAATGCTATTTGGGTCTCCCAGAGAGGCATCAAAAGAGCTATGCTTGGAATATCACACCTCACTCAAGTGAGAGAAGGAATCTGGAGTTCTGACCTCCGTCGCTATTTATTCCAGAATCAGGGACGCTGTCTCATTTGCCAAGGCATTGAACATCAGATGGGCTGGACATGTAATGCGATTTGGAGATGACCGCTGGTCTAGAACCGTTACCGACTGGATCCGATGGGATGTCAAAAGATCACGTGGCCGCCCACCTACAAGTTGGTCAGACTTCCTTGTCAAGACCCTGAAGGAATGGTTTGAGGCTCTTCATATTCCTGAATCAACCAGATGCCATTGGGCTACATTGGCACATGATAGTGTCCAATGGAAATGTTACTGGCGCCTGCTTAAGCAAATCAATGAATAACAGGATTCAAGTGATCAAGTGATATCCATTATTATTAATGTTTTTGGCATATCTAATACACCATAGGTAGCTTTCCCAGGCTCAGATAATGTTTTAAGTTTTTTTTTAATCAAACTTCTAACAATTCTTTTTATGTACTTAATTTGTTTAACATTTTTTTCACGGAATACACATTTTTCAAAGTATTCTTTTTTTTTAATACTCACACAATAAATTCACCACCAGTATCTCACCATTATACAAGGAAGTGATCATTGATTTCAAAAGAGGGGTTCAGCGGGGTGATACTATTTCATTGAAACTCTTCGGTGCCACCCTCAAGAATGCATGCAACAATTAGAATGGGAAGGAATGGGAGTGAAGATAGATGGTTGGCAACTACACCATCTCTGCTTTGCTGATGACATCATTATAATAACACCAAACATTAGCCGAGTGGCACAAATGCTGGCTGATTTCGACCGTGAATGTGGAAAGATACGTCTACAGCTGAATCTTAACAAAACAATGTTCACAAAAATATGAACTAGCTCCAGATGTTCCATTCACTCTCATTGGAACATCTCTGAATGCAGCAGTTATGTGTACCTAGGTTGAGAACTCAACGTGATGAACGACCTAGCATCTGAGCTGCACAGGAGGAAGAGAGCGGCATGGAATGCCTTCAAGAGCATTGAAGAAATAACTAAAAGAACAAAGAACCTCTGGTTCTGGGCACATCTCTTCGACTCCACCATTCTCCCTGCATTAACATACACTTCAGAGACCTGGGCCCTATAAAAGCAGGATGAGAACACTATTCGGGTCTCCCAAAGAGGAATCGAAAGAGCTATGCTTGGAATATCACACCTCACTCAAGTGAGAGAAGGAATCTGGAGTTCCAGCCTCTGTCAATGATCCAGCATTTGCCAAGACATCAAAAATCAGATGGGCTGGACATAAAATGCGACTTGGAGATGACTGCTGGACTAGAGCTGTTACCGACTGGATTCCACGGGACATCAAAAGATCACGTTGCTGGGCTGGAGTGATAGTCCAGTGGGTAGGGCGTTTGCCTTGCATGCATGCCGACCCAGGTTCAATCCCCCCAGCATCCCATATGGTCCCTTGAGCACCGCCAGGAGTAATTCCTGAGTGCAGAGCCAGGAGTAACCCCTGAGCCTTGCCGGGTGTGACCCAAAAAAAAAAAAAAAAATCACGTGGCTGCCCACCTACAAGATGGTCAGACTTCTTCATCAAGACCCTGAACGAACGGTTTGAGGCTCTTTGTATTCCTGGAGCAAGCAGATGCCATTGGGTTACATTGACACAAGATAGGGACAAATGGAAATGTTACTGGTGCCTGTTTGAGCAAATTGACTAATAACAGGATGTCAAGTGACCAAGTGATTGCTTTAAAAATAGGGGTGAGGCTGGATCCATAGTACAGTGGGTAGGTTATATGCCTTACATGGCCAACCCAGGTTCGATCCCTGGTATCCCATATGATTCCCCGAGCACTGTCCGGAGGTATTCTTGAATTCAGAGATAGGAATACCCCCTGAGCATCCCCCAAAAAAGTGTGACCCAAAAAAGCCAAAAACACAAGTGTAAAATTCTAGAATGGACACCTTGACCTTAACAAGACACAACTGATAAATGAATAAATAAATAAATAAATAAATCACTGTATCACTGTCTTCCCGTTCATCATCGATTTGCTTGAGAGGGCACCAGTAACATCTCCATATGTCCTGTCTCATGCAAGTAGAGCCCAAGGGCACCTGCTTGCTCCAGGAACATAAAGAGCCTCAAACCATTCCATCAGGTCATGGGAATGAGGTCTATAATTGTTACTGGTATTTGGCATAACAAATACGACACGGGTAGCTTGTCAGGCTCTGCCGTGTGGGTAGCATATTCTTGTAGTCATCTCTAAATCCAGCATTTAGGTGAACCTAAGGTACCACCTAAGAATTCTGGGCTCATTTCATTACTGCCTCCTTATCTATCTATCTATCTATCTATCTATCTATCTATCTATCTATCTATCTATCTATCTATCTATCTATCTATCTATCTATCTATCTATCTATCTATCTATCTATCTATCTACTGTTGGACTGACCAAGATTACTAGCTCAAGATCCATTTATTTTATATGTGCAACTTGTCTTTTTTGTTCCTTCCTTGATAAGTTGCTTTAATTAACATGGCAGTTTCTTTGTATGTTTGAATTATTTTTCCAAGGGTTATTTACTGACAAAATTATACAGCTAGAACTCAATTCAAATTATAGAAATTTTTCGGTGTCTCTGTTTTTTTTTAAATGATTTCATGCAAGTTGCAAGAGGAAAACACAAATTATTGTTTAATTTAGAAATGAATGCAAAATTTAACACATGTAAAAGTGGTTTTGTTTGTATATTCTATTCTATGTTTGGGCTAGCTATATTTTTTCTCTGAAGGGAATTCCAAAGGCCAGGAATATTTTATAAGATTAATTTAGAAATGATTAATATGCAATGAACCTGTTTCCTTGAAATTTGTTACAAACCCAACACAATCTTTTTCAGTTGGAAAACTATCAATTTTTTAAAAAATACTTCTAAGATGTATACTTCTGCCACAAAAGAACTTAAGAACTTACACTGCTCATTGTATTTAGTCATTATGAAAACTAATGAGAAAAATCAAAGTGAAAGTTATGTGCTAAGATAGATAGAAATGCAGGATTAAATGTATTCCTGCAGGTTTAGCAATTTGAGATGCTTCCTAAAATCAACTAGGCACTGATTGAGGTACCTGTGGAGGAGGGAATATTAATACCTGCTATTGAGAACTGACTATATACATGTGTTCAGACTATACATGTGTACTTGTGATATAATTCTGTAAAATGAGAGTTAAGTCCTTATAAAGTCTGCCCCCTTCTGCTCTGTTTAATGTTTGACTCTCCAACTTACAGCTTGCAGTGGAGGAGAGCTATTACCTGCCAGTTAGTGTGCAATTGTGTGATTGCTTGTTGGTGGTATGGTTCACCTCCAAGACACGTTTCATGAGATGGACTTATTACATTTATCTGTATGTCTCGACCTATATCAGACTTAGTATGTGAGTAGAATTAAATGCAACTATAGATTTTTTTTCTTTTTCCTTCCTCACCCTTTCTCCTCCTCCACCCCCTCCTCCTCTTCTTGTTTTTTAAATTTTTTAAAAATTGAATTCATGAGCATTCTAATTATCTTGGGAGTAATCCTGATCCTACACTGAGCCTTAACAATGTGTGAGGAACTCCTGAATCATTCCATTTAGAAAGCATGAGGAGCTTTCTATTGATTCCATTGATTTCTGAACTTCTTGCCTTTTGGAGAAAAACAAAAACTTGTATTTCAAGACTGGCTCTTCCTGTAAACTAACTGGCAGACTCACCCCAGATGTGTCCAGGAAATCTTGTAAGGGGCATGGGCATCTGTATCTTTGACACCCTAAGGCAGATGAAGGCTCTTGTTTTCGCTAACTTTCACTTTTTGTACATATTTTTGAAAGCTTTCTCCCTTTATTCCTTTAAAAATTGGTTGCCTCTGATTGCCCTGACTGCCGTAGCATTGCCTATCTGTCTGGTGAAGGAGTGCTGGAAACTTTACATTTACACAGCACCTCCAAAAGTTAATGATGTGGTGCTGAAGGGTGACTGGCACAAGGCCGGATCTGGGGCCTCGAGGCTCTTGCAGGAAGGTCAGTTTTGTCCTGAGGGAAAAGACACACACACACACACACACACACACACTCACACACACATACACACACACACATAGACACACACAGACACACACACACAGACGGACACACACACAGACCGGATAACACTTCAAATTCAGATGCAATATTTGAAATATTTCCTTCTTAATTCCAAAGTAACTGCTTTGGTAGCCAGAGAACTCCCAATGGTTAAAATTATTAACCAAAAACTATTTTTCTTTAGTTTAGACAAAAGCCTCTAAGTGGCCTACTTTCATTTTCGTCTGGTTGAACAGTTTGTGGTTATAATATTTAAAATAACCTTTTAAAATGATCTTGGTAAGGAGTTAAAAAAAAAACCACCAAACCTCAATTTCTGAAACATTTTTTTTCCCGAAGATCTCTAGTTGTTCTAATAACGACAGAAAACGATCAATCATATACTTTTCTCAAACTCAGAAGTAATAGAAAGGGCAGAAAAATGCAAGTTTCAAAACAGGATTTCTTTGATTGGCTACTAATTTTGTTTTTCATGAATAAAAAAGCTAGCTTTGCTCATCTAAAGTGTAAGAAACAGATGGTGAGACTTTATAGCTTAGAAGAAAAATCTTAGTAGATAGATAGAAGTCTACTTGCTGTAGACAGAGGGTTACTTATAGGGGAAGTGAGCTCTCTAGTTATCCCTGAAACTAAACTTTTACAATGAACTGTTTGACTGGGAGGTGAAGGCTAGGACAGAAAGATTAATATACCAACTTTTCTTCACAACTGAGTCATTTGTTAAATAAAATCTAGGGGAAACCTGATGCCATAAACGAAGTTAGATAGCATTACTGTGGCGTTATCACTCTTGTTATCCTTGAACTCAGGAGACTTTAATGCTTGTCAAATAAGTATTATTTAAACAAACTCCTCTGCACACCAAAAGAAGTCCTGGAAAGTTTATTTAATAGTCACCACAAACATTAAGTGACATAAAAATTCTACTTTCTTAACTTAATATTGATATCACCCCAGTGTGCTGGATGAGTCTCCAAGTCCTACACTTAAAGAAGATTCTTTTTTTTTATTTTTGTACTGATCACTAATAGTTTCTAATGATTTTAGAAGATTTTAGTGTTTTTAGTTTCCCTTTAGAGGAAAGTAACTAATTTCCACTAAATGATTACCACAGCTTTTGCATGTTGGATATAAACCTTGTTGTTTAGTGTGTGCTGACAGAAACTGGTCACTGACACTCTGGGTTACATAACAGCTCAAGGATGTGGATGTTATACTGAAGTATGCACAGGACTCCCTATACCATCAAGTAGTCCAAAATGTGAAAGTCAACTTCTCAGATTCTCTGTCCCAAAAGTTACTGCTTTTAAAAAACCATGGCTGCAACCTGCTTTGTGAGACATTGCAATAGACTGCTATCTCTGCTTGGTTTTTCTTAAAACAGAATTTTATGAAGCCAGAAATTACTGAGAACGTACATAAAGTGTGGTTGTCTTTTGTTTATATGTAAATACCTGTCTAGTGAATATCCAGATTCCTGTATTCTTATGGGTTATGTCCCCCTTGAGAATTAGAAACAGTCATCCCAGCCTTCATGCATGCGATTTGTATACATGCACATGCCTCCACAAGTTGTATATCTTGTGAGGAGTCCCTGAAGTTTGTTCCTGGATGTCTGTGAGACACAGACTACAGTTTCTTTGATTGATGGATTCATCCTGCATCTTTATTACCTTTGAAAACTGCCTGAGTTTTATTGGACATCTTGCAAAAGAAGCCAAGAATCCTTCAACACACACACACACACACACACACACACACACACACACCAGATATTCCCTGAAATGGAGTGATAACAATGAATCAAAACCGAAAACCAAACTTTAAAATTTAATCAGCCTCAAGGATCCAGTTCTTTGAGGAAAATTTATACGATCAGTTGCTTTTCCAGGTGCTGAAATTTCCTGAATTGGTAACACGTTCTTTCCTTCTCTTTGCTACCTGGCTACGTTCTCTCCTGTCTTCCTCCTCACCAACCTGACACTCCCAACAGGACACTTCCTTATATGTTGTTTTTAAGTAGTGATACAATTGTTAATGCATGCCCAATCTGGTTGTGAAATCAGATTTCTTTTCTTTGAAGTATGCAATTTTTGTCTCACAAAGTAATTTCCTCTTTCTTTTTTAAAAATGTCTCCAAGAAGAACACATTATAGTCTCAAGAAATATTTCTCTGACCCAAATTTGTATAATGCAGTGTGTTGACTCATTTCACATGTAAGGTATTATTATACTATGTCTTCATCAGTGCCAGTTTGCTCTTTACCAGGTAAGGAGCTAAGTGTAATCCAGTTTCCAACTTCCTTCCCCTTACAGCACCATGTCCTTACCTAGAAACCCTAAACAGCAGAGGCGATGAGACCATTCAGGCTCTTACCTGAAGCAATCTTTTGGCAGGCTCCCATTTCAGGGGCTTTTCTTAAAGTGTAATTCTCCAGTTTTCCGCTAGTTGGGGCTCTTTGCAAAGAAAAGAAAACTAAGGGACTCATGGAATTACTAACAAAACATCTGCGCTTAGTATCTTTAAGATATTTTGAGTCTCTGAAAATAAGCTTGATAATTTCTTTCTGGTCCCAATATGCCAATAAAATGGTGTAGTATACTGTTAGATCATTTGTGCTTGTTTTGCTTACCTTGTTAGAATAACTCAAGCCTTTTGGTATGATTTGCAGGGTTCCAGTTTACTCAGCATATCACTTCTAAAATAAGAAATTAGAATATGGATCAATGGAACATTTGGTAAATAAGTACGAAGGTCATATTTTTTTCAAGAATTTTTCTTGTAGGCAGGAAAGTGACTGGTCAACTTTTAAATAAGTGGCAGAGACTTATACACAGATTAGACACTTACTGAATGTAGTATAATTTCTGTATCATACCGAAGGTCAAGAGTTTGAACCGAACAAGACTATCCAAGTATCATCTCTCTAAGAAAAATGCTCGGGAAATCTCTATCTCTCCATCTGTCTCTGTCTCGCTCCCTTACCCAGTGTCAGGTTTGAAAGATCACCTTAGCTAGTCACAAGTAATCAAGATCTCCCCAGGCTTTGCTTATACTTGCGTTTTGTTTTCAGTTTGTTTATCCTGTCTCTCTCCACCTCCCCGGAGATCCTTTGGCAAATCTGATAAACAATGCCTTTTTCTTGCTCAAGGCAGAGAGTCCAATCGAATACAATGGGAGGCCAGACTTGGCTGAAATGCAGGCTGCAGGTGTTCTCAGCATTGTGGTCATCTAAACCAGATGCCGGGGAGCGCAAGCACCTGCTTCCCTTCTCTGTCTACACTTCGAAGACAACCATTCCTGAGTAGACAAGGCCAAAGAACCAGCTGAAGTACAAACCACAACATCCTCCGACAGACAAACCCTAGACAGAGTTTTGTAAAACTCCCTTTAAGTCCTCAAACACATACTTTTTGACTTGTTTGCTCTTTTCCTGATCCAATACCACCAGCCTAAAGACACATACACACACACACACACGCACGCACGCACGCATGCGCCACACAACCCCAAAAACATCTGCTGGATGCAGATGCTCAGAGGCATCTTACTTTCTCTCTGAATTATGTAGAGAGACAAAACTGGCCATGGATGAGAGAATGATCATTTTTATGGTCTGGTAATAATGAGACAGATGCCAAAGGCCTTGCATAGTCTCAGATTTTATGAACATTTCTACAGGTGTTGTAAATCAGAACAATCCAGAAAGAAGATGAAATCCTCCATCCTGAATGTTGAACATTAAATAAGAGATTAGGAAGGAACCTGCGCCTCTGAGGAAGAAACTATGCTGTGAGTACTGACTGCCAGAAAGCCCGGTTCTGGTATTTTTATTAAGAAGATTCTCAGCTCTATTACTTCAGTTCTCAATATTCTTAGTAAATTGACTGTTGGAATATGTATACCTGTTGAAACCATTCATAGGAAATACAAACCAGTCTAGTCCCGTTCTACTGTTCATATTTTGTTTTCAATTTGTCACAAGTGTCCTACTTAAAAGGAGTTAAAACTTTGCATTTATACAAAGGGATCTATTTCTCTTTATGTGCTTACACTACATTCTCAAAAGTCTACTAAGAAGGCTTTGGCTTGAGAATTGAAGCTCTAACCCTCTCTGCTCTGGAAGTTTCCATGTAAGACACAGAGGGAGAAGGCTGGGAGGTGTATCTGTGTATTTGAGTAGTTTACTAGGCTTGTGTATTCAACCCATACTTTCTCTCTCCAAGACCAACTTTGTTCCCTTCTGTTAGTGACTGCTAATATCAGAACTTAAGGAAGCTCTTTGATCACATTCCCTGGAGCTCTGTAATTCATACGTGTATGTTTTTGTGACAGCATGCTTAAGCTAATTCTAACAAGGCCAGAATCATTTTTGAAATGAAAGTTTGGGGGATAGGTTTATGGGCAAAAGAGAAAGAGATGGAGTGGGCAGAGAACAAAATGAATGAGGGATGTGTGTATTTAGTAAAAACGAATTGAACCAAATGTTCACAACTTATTGCTCAATAACAACAACAGCAATAGCCAAACAATTTCTTTCCTTCATTTAAAGCTCTCTACCTCCCCCCCCCCCCCAAGAGGAGGCACCCAGAGAGCAAAACCAGGGAAAGAGGATCAGGTATTGATAAAGAGAGCTAGAGAGAGTGCTGATGAGTGCTGCAGTGGAGTTGGGAACCCACATGGAGTAAGCTAGTGCAGCAGAGTGGGTTGCCCAAATGAAGATGAATATGAAAATGGAGATTACAACCTAAGATAAATAAAACATCTTTTGTTTTATATCATTGGAACTGTTTTCACTTATCTGCATGACGCTCTCTTTTGTGCCTCTTAATTTGTCCTTGAAGTTCTGTATCTAATCATTAGCTGAGCAACCAATAATTCTCCCTCAGTCCCCACCCCTTTTTACAACCAACTTTAATCTTTCAACTCAGTGAAAAACATGTTTCCCCCTATCATAACTGGTTTAACAAAAATTCTCTTTCAAGTTTAGATTGCTCAGATACAATGGTTTTCCTGCAGCTTCATGCTAGAGAAAGGAATTTACATTAGAAAAGAGAGATTTATGATAGCATTGAATTTCCATTTGAATATGGAGAGTTAATAACATGCATATGTTTTTTTATTATTATTATTTTAAGGTTTAAGCTATGCCATAGGCAAAAGGAAAGCTGGAAATTGTGGGGCTGGCAGTACTCAATGAATAATTTAATCTGGATTTCATTCACAAACAGCAGCTCACTCTTAGGAAAGGTCCAGTGCATTTCCCCCCATCGGAACTGGAGTAAGTGCCAGGATTTCCTGATTTGTTTACATTTCTCAAAAAACTTTTTTCCCCGGACTAGGACAGAATTAGACTTCCTTTTCCACTTTTGGCTCCTTCCAAGCTATTCTTGCTCAAGGTATTCTCTCCCCTTTCCCTGCATTCTTCTTTGTTGAAGTCTCAGCTGGGTTCTTTTGTCTCACAAAAACACCGAAAGGCAATGAAAGATGTTGGCGGAAGAGTAATGGCCATCAAGTCAACAATAAGCCCACCACAGACGGCTGTTTTTGAACACCTCAGGGTTTGAACTAGCTTCCTAGTGAAAATCTTTGCTTCTGTCACTCACCAAGACTTGGATAGGGTTCTGAGAGGCCAAGATGCCATACATCAAATGACCCGTCGAAGCCCTTAGGTCCTGAAAGGGGAAACTAAAATCATCTCTATTCACACACACTCTGCTGAGGAGACTGGTCACTCCTAGGGCGCAACGTCAGCCAGACCCAAGCAGACACACACGTTTCCTCATCTGTGGCCAGGCATCTGGGACTCGTGGCCAGGGGCCCTCTAGTCTATCCTGTTCTCCATCCTCTTTGACCTGATTGGTTTCACTTTCACCATCCTGACCATCTATAAATGTCACAAAAGCTTGCTTTGAAAATAGACTCAATTTGTTTGTTTATAAATGTTCGGCAATATGGAATCAGTTCTTTGCCTTAGAAAGAGAGATGCAGACTGTGATCAGTAGGCAACCTGCATGTCCAAAGAGCAAACAGTTTGATGGGGACCCACAAGCACAAGTAAGTCAGAAATTCAGATGACATTGTTGGCAGGTCAGGCACCTTAAATCAGACAAATAACTCTTTTGTTGAGTGACATTTCTTTTTCCCTTCACCCTTGTTTCTTAGGGCTTAAAGGTCTCTTGATTTCATCAGTTGTCACTTCTATTTTGAAACATGTCTGCTGTTCTGACCGTAGGGATGGTTGTGAAAACTTGTCTGGAAGCAACTCTAGTCTCTGTTTTGGAAACCTTTCTCTGTGCCTTGCCTTGCATTCCCCAGGGGGGGGTGGTGTCATCCATCCTTTTGCCTTTCCCTGAAAGTCCAACCCAACTCTCCATGAGCAAGCAGATAACTTTATATGACTGTGAGGCTCTGTGTATGAGCAGCATCCCAGAGTTATTTGTACCATGACAGAAGATGGTTAGAAAAGAAATGATGCTATCATTGTAACATTTATGGCATCAGTGAAGTCTTTGAAGCAAAGTATCTTCTAGTTTCTCCTGACATCACATCATGATGAGATGAAAATATTTCTAAGAGAAAGCTCAAGTCAGACATATGTTTTCTTATCCATCACTGGCTTTGTACATAGGCAGACCGGGTGCACACACAGCTCATCACACATATCTCTCACTGTCCTGGTCTTTCTGAGGATGAGTGTAAGCACTTTTCTGAACCTTTTACTAATGTAGCTCAGTCATAAATCAAGATAATATTTAGATATTCTTAAATGTCCTTTCAGAGCATTCATTCACTCATTCCAGTGACTGGGGCCTATTTTTCAGAAGACTTAAAAACAGGCTCTCTCCATTACATCCTAGAGAGTAAGATTGAACAAATGACAATATTTTCATTGAAAACTAAACACACACACAAATCTAAACACACATTAAGATACACATGGTGGACTGAATTGCAAAAAGTTTCAAAGAACATTAGCACATTCAGAGACATCAGAAGAATTTATTTCCATAGTACCTGACTTCCTCCAGCCCCCACCTATGGGTTGTAGACAAGTGTTACAAAAGAAACTGAGGTTTAACTTTATGATGAGGTTTAACCTTTTTGATGATTTGATCTTGTTCTTCAATGCTGCTTTTGAATTGCGTTATGTGACACAATCACTGTCACAAATATGTGAAACACATATTCCAAAAACCACATCATGTCTTCACCAGAAAACATCAAGAAAAATATCAATATTAAATTCAATGTAAGATATATCTTTGGAAAGGAAGAATAGATAGGTTAAACAAAGGATGATGGGAAAGAATAAACAACAGAATTAGAACATTTTGGATAGAAACCTAAACTATAACTTCATTTTAATCACATGCAAAGAATATATATGTAAAGTCAATGGAAGAAAATATTTATTAATTTTTGTATTAAAACATTATTGAGGTATGAGTGACAGAAAAATGGTACCTATTTAATATTTGAACTCTATGCATTTGGGAAACAAAATGCTACATTGATCACTTTTGTGCAATGAATGTAGCACTATAGTTCCAGTAGTTCTACTATAGTTCTACAATACAGAAAGTTCTTAAGTCTAGGTTTTCATTTTGAGAGAAAAACAAATCATGCAGCTTAGGTGAGAAGGTTTTTCTTACATTTATGAATAGAACAAGTTTCCTGTGTGGCCTTTAGATCTCTGGTCTTTGGGAATATGTTCAAGTAGTTCACTGGAAGGGGCCTTATGGAATCAAGTTTCAGTTTTCTGAGAAGACACTGTGACTTTGGGTGGTAGGGGAATTTTATTGGAATAATGTTCAAACAAATTTTTTTTGTTTTTAAAAAACATTTTAAAATTATTTATTTAATTTTGGAGCCATGCCTGGTGGTGCTCAGGGGTTACTCCTGGTTCTGCCCTACCCTGGGGAATTACTCCTGGCAGTACTTGGGGAACCATATGGGATGCCGGGAATGAAGCCTAGGTTGGGTGTGTGTAAGACAAAAGCCTTACCTGCTGTATTATCACTCTGGCCCCTGTTTTATTTTGTGCCAGAGATTAAAGCTAGGATTTCACACAAGTCAAATGATCTGCCACTGAGCTATATCCCCAGCCTACAGTGACAGTTTTCTTTTCTTTTTTTTTTTTTTTTTGACTTGCCTCTGGTGGTAACATAGACTCTGCAAAGAGGAAACAAGGGATGTCTCCATGAAAGTCCTGTTGTCCAAGATTCCTTGCTGTCTGAAGATGGGATGGATTTCTAAGTGGCAAGTCCTGGGGGCATACTGGCCCTGGTAGGCTGTAGACTCACCAGAGCCCCTTACTAAAATATATTTCCTCCTATGCAAATGGTACACTTAGCATTATCTGGGGCCTGACAATACAGAGAGAGAGATTGCAAAGATACATGTTTCCCAGGTATCTTCTACCATATTCTTAATCTCATAACCACAAAGCGATTACATATTCAACAAAATGTAGAACTATGGTAGCTTACAATCCAGGAAACAAAAAATTCTCTTTTTAAATAAGTTTTTCTGATGGTGGTGGTGTTGGGATCGCATACCTGACTGTGTTGCCAGGGATCATACCCAGTAATGGTGACACTCATACTCGGTGATGTGGACCAACACTTGAGATCTAAGTCAGGGTCTCATGCACATGGAAGGTAGGTTTTCTACTAATAAGCCACATCCCCATACCCTACAAATATTTTCTTTCGATAATTGTGACATTTCCATGGCTACAAATGTGCATGGGGTAGACAAATGAATGAGTGTATCACTGTCACTGTATCACTGTCTTCCCATTCATTATCGATTTGCTCGAGCGGGCACCAGTAACATCTTCATATGACCTGTCTCATGCAAGTAGAGCCAAGGGCACCTGCTTGCTCCAGGAACATAAAGAGCCTCAAACCATTCCATCAGGTCATGGGAATGAGGTCTATAATTGTTACTGGTATCTGGCATATCAAATATGACACGGGTACCTTGCCAGGTTCTGCCGTGCGGGTAGCATACTCTTGTAGTCATCTCAAAATCCAGCATTTGTTGATGAACCACGTGCGCCATTTTGGCTGTAGCGAGCTGGTCTATGATAGGCTGGTCTGCTGGGTGGAGTTCTGACGAGGGGGAAGTCCAGATATGGAAAATGGAGGTCCTCATGGAGTGGGGGGGGGGTCGTCTGGCTTGTTGTGAGGCTCTGCTGGGGTGGCGGGCCAGGGCTAGAACCTGCCATCCCTCCCGGGCACCTCATGAGCGACTGGGCACAGTGAGAGCCAGTAGCAACTCTGTCCCATGTCTGTCTCTGGATCAGCATACCTGGGCCGGATTAAAAGAGACTGCAGCAGGGTGGATCTGGATGAGCCAGGCTGTGATAGGCTGGTCTGCTGAGTGGAGTTCTGATGAGGGGGAAGTCCAAATGTGGAAAATGGAGGTCCTCATGGAGTGGGGGGGGTCGTCTCGCTTGTTGTAGGTTCCAGATATATTTAAATGCCTTCATATAATTTATTATTTTTTGCAAGAAGCCTATATTACCACAGGCTTGCATTTTAGAAAATTAAGGTGAAAACTTTTTTATTACAAATAAAAAAATGAGGTTCTTAAACTTAACTAAATATAATATAAAAAAGCTTTAAAGGTATATTGAGAAAAAAGCAGGATTGTAAAAACAAACACCTTATCTACATTTGTGATTATTCAATAGAGATGTTTTCAGGTAAAAAATAATGAAAATGCACTGGTGGATAGACAATACAGATAATTTTGGTTATCTGGACGATGGGTTAAAAGCAAACACTTGAAAGCTTTAATTCTTGTGTTCTATTCATTTCCCTTGCTATAATTTCATATTCATTTAGACTTGCTGGATGATTACACTAAATGAGAGCAGAGATGGATCGTTACCATTGACTCAAATTCTTCCTGCTCAGACTCTAGGGCAGACAAATTTGGTGGATTGGCTGCTTGTTGCTTTTGCCATCCTGCAGTTGAGGGATTTCTGGATGTCTGTTAGTTATCTGCTAGGTAACTGAAGTTGCAGTATTACACACTGAGGCAGTTGCTGACCTAGAGGACTCATTGCTTTGATTTTCCTTGTCTTTCTCATTGTCATACTCTTGAAGCTGTCTTGAGCTAGAAAAGCCCCCCGTGGAATGACTGTTTCTCAGACCATATGTGTTCTGTCTCACTCCCTGCCCTGTTCTCGCCCTACTCTCTGGGTGTTGGACCCTTCATTGCGTCTGCCTGTGCAGTAAGATCAGCAAATTTTGGTCCACATGTGGATAGGTGGGAACTGTCAGCAGGTCCAACATCTTTTATGGAACATATTTTCTGTCCCTCACTCTTCTCCCTGCTCAGTAAGCTTCTGTACCAATTGTATGCAGTGACTGTGATTGTTGGTGGCCCAGAGAACTTCTGTCTGATTGTGACCAGCTGTGTATTGACTGTCTTGCATTTCAATGTTACAAGAGCCAGTAACCTTTCTTTTGCTACCCCTGCACTCTGCTATACAAATACATTATCCTGTGTCAAACCACCTCTGTTCCTTACATTGAACTATTTTATTGCTCCCCAAATCTACACTGCTGTGGCCTTGTTCCCATCAGCTGTCATTGAGTTGGAGCACACTGCTGCTGGGGTGTGGGACTTCGTGTTGCTGCTCATTGTTGCAGTGAGAATGACTGGGGTAGGTGGTGGACAAGGCTCTGACTTCTTGTTCTTTTCAAAGAATAATTTTATGTTTGTTATCACTCTCCATGAGGACTTGAGAGTCTTCACCAATAACGAGTTGGGTTCTCCACATCCTTGGGGAAGGCACTTATCTACAGCCATGGAGATTTCAGATGGCTGAGGGGGAGGTGATGGCTGAAATCATGGTTTCTGTTGAGTTTAGTCTGTAAAAGACCAACAAAGTCTGCAGCAACATGGGCGGTGGACAGCGGGTAGCGGTGGGAGGAATTGAAACATAGAGGATGTTGGCTAATTTAGGTAGCACATCCTGTAGCTCTGGGTCCATTTTACTTTTCATTTTTGCCATCCCTACTTAATCTGTTGGATGCAAAGTTGGCCAGGGCTGGGTGGGATCTACATCCAAGAGAGGAGAACAGCAGATGATACCCACTGCAGAAACCTGAAAAAGAATTGGTCTGACCAGCATGAGGATTGGACTTACTTGATGAATATCCCTTTACACTTGGTGGAGAGTGAAAAGGCCACTCACTCTTTCAGAGAAGGGAAACCTGGGACACATGGGAGGATGTTGTCACTCCAGGCTACTTTGTGATTCACTGGAAAAACAAGATGAAATCACCCAGTTTCCAACTGTGGGATCCAGATGGGCCTTGGGATTTTTAAGCCAATGGCAGAATGGTCTTCCTTATTTCCTTGACCTCTTCTGATCCTTCTGATTCCTTTGCCTTTCCCTTAAACTTGATTGACTTAGCCCCCTAGACAGAAAGGGACCTTGGCTGGGACAAAGTCCACACCTACCACACCCAACCCCCTCGAAGGTCTTGTTATCTCTCCTTGGAGTATGATTTAGTGCCGCATGACACAAAGATATGATAACCTGAACTCTCTATTACTTTGGAAAATATGGCAGAGCAAAAAAAAAATGCTTGTTGGAATAGCTCTGTTGATTATAGCTGTGAAGTGTTATCTTGGAAGATGATGGAAAATAACCCAGAGCCAAGAGTTGTTTTGGATGGCTAAAGTGAATTAAAAATAGATGAAGATCTGCCCACGTGTTAAGAAAATGCTCAAAGATAGGACAACTGTCAAGGTTGCACTTCTTAGCAGCTATCACTTGCTTTTTGTTTTCTGCTTCATCAGCTCTCTAATCCTGCAAGTTTCATTATTAGGATTTCCTGCTGCACTCTTAGTTTTCAGTTACAGATTGACTAGGGACTGCCAGTAGGGCTGTCCTATTGATGTTTGCTGGTAGATTATCCTGCAAAAGTCACAGCTGTGAGGGTTTTTTTTTGTATTGTAAAGGTAATAAGTAATGGCAGGTCAAACACGTTCCAAGGTTTCCTTGCTTGTGATGGTCCGACAGCTATGGACACCGAAACAGCCTCAATCCAAAACAACCCTTCCTGTTTTATTTATTTATTTATTTATTTATTTATTTATTTATTTATTTATTTATTTATTTATTTATTTATTTATTTATTTATTTATTTATTTATTTATTTATTTTTTTGGGGTTATACCCAGCAATGCTCAGGAATTTCTCCTGGCTCTGCACTCAGGAATTACTCCTGGCGGTGCTCGGGAACCATATGGGATGCCGAGGATCCAACTCGGGCGGGCATGGGCTGGCCGCGTGCAAGGCAAACGCCCTACCCGCTGGGCTATCGCTCCGGCCCCACCCTTCCTCTTTAAAATAGCAGAGCAAACCTACACATGAGCAGAAATCCTCCTCACGGGTGAACTGACCAAGCCCTAGAGTTCAGATATTGACTATAAGAATCCTGACTGACACCCAGTTCAAGGATTCATTTTCCCTTTTCTCAATGTGGAATGGAACTCCTTTTGTAAAGGCTTATGATTTATTGTCTAAAATTGGAACTGGGACAAATTCATAGCAGGGTGAAAGGAAGTTTCCAAAACAATAGCATCGAAATTCTCCCAGGGCTTTTTCAATTGTGAGAATCCAGAGCACCTGAGTTGCTCCACTCTACTTCCAGCTCAGAACTTGATACGGTGGCAGCATGCCTAGGTGCTGTATTTTTGAATCCCAGTCCAAGGAGGTGGCCTCCTTTGATGGATTGAACATGATGGGTAGAGATGATTTTCTATTTAAAAAAATCTTACAACTTCCCAGGGATTAAGAAATCCCAGGGTAGGCAAGTTCTGTTCATAAATAAAAATAAGAGCCTGAATTCTAGTCCTCAGTCCCCAAACTCAGGGACATTTATTGAATACTGAATTGTGCCAGGTTTTCAGCAGCTTGTATTACCCACACTGAATCATTTCAGTTTCATAAGGACCTCAGGGGTGTGGGATCTGTTCTTGCCCATCTATTACAGATAGAAGGAAAACAAGGCTAAGTAATCAGCCTGGAGTCACATGCCTAATGAGTGGCAAAATTAGGATTTGAATCCTGAGCAGTCTCATTCATTGTCAGACTCTGAACCACTAGTATCAGTATTAGCCTCCTAAGAAAAGTAGCTTTCCTAGATTAGAGGATGGTAGTTAGCAAGAACCTAGTAAGGACTTAGTTTGAAGTCCAAAGAAGTTCAGCATTGTCATTTAAGATGAATCTTCATATCTCTCAATTTCTGAATATTGAAGCAGCCAGATAGGTTGGGCCTACAAAAATCATGCAACACAATTGCTATACACAATTCTCTTTCACTTTATTTCCAGTCTGCATCTTTCTATCTTTCTAAAAATGAGTAATGTGGCTTATGTGTGTGTGTGTGTATATATATATATATATATATACATACATATATATGTATATATCCATATGTATGTATATATACACATATATACTCACATATATATGAGTGTATAGATATCTACATATACATATCTCTCTATATATCTACACACATATATACACACATATATATAGTTTTTTATCTGGCATGCCTCTATAAAACTTCAGTTTTATTCCAACCATCTCCTAGACTTCTGAATTCAGGCCTTTGGTACCTCAGACAACTACACTGGACTTTCCAGCCCAGCCCTTGCCTAAACTAACTCTTCATTTTTACTCCTCTTGCTCCATGACAATAATACCAGCCGTCCTGACTCTGAAGCTTAAGGTCAGTTTTATTTCTCTTTATATGTTTACCTCTTTGTAGGTGTTTCTCTTTATACCTTTCTCCTATAAAGAGAAAGGTAGCCCCTTCAGCCCCTTCTTCAAAAGAATTAATCACCAGCTCCTGTTGATTCTCTTTGCACATCCATCTTGCTGCAAAGAACCATATTTCTAAAGTTAAATTTAGAGTACATTTTTAACTAGTCCATCCATGTTCAGGCACCTCTGTCATTGACAGAGTCACAAGAAATTGGAAGTCCAGTTTCTTTGACTAGTGTTCTTAAACTCTGTGATGTGTCAGGCACTAGATTAAGCTGAAGAAATAATCCCTTCCCACCTTTGCCCTGTGGCCTCTTCTCTTTGGATTATCCCTCTTCTTCTCTCCTTATCTGTATCTCTGTTCTCAGCTGCCACCATGTTCTTTGTCTGCCAGTGGGTAAGTAAGCAGAATATACACACTCTCCACCCCTACCAGCGCTCCGGCTCCCACTCAGCTTACGTGGGAAAGGCCGTTTGTGATGAGCTAATACTCCAGTGCTACCCCCAAGTGTGAGATCCTGACCCCTCTCCCTGGACAAATAAATGATTGAGGGGGCAGCAGTAGTCTCAGGTGTATTGGGGGGAGGACTTTCTGTTTGTTCCTGTGAAGATGGTTGATTTCCCGGGGTGCAGAGTGCAATTATTTTCTGGAAAGGGGCCAATAGGAAGTTTGAAGATCAAACTTGTTCAGCATCTTTTGGTTTTCACTTTTATTCCAAGGAATCAAAAGACCTTAGTCCTGGTCTTGGTCCCTGAAAATTTCTGAAATTCTTTTTGGTAACCTCCCACTGGCAAACATTTGACCTCAAGTGTCCCTTCATATAATCTAGCCCCCAAACTCCTCCCAATGGGACTCCAATTTCCTCAAAGATGCTTTTGTTTCTGAACACTGACATGCTTCTGTGGGAACTGGAATATTGAGATTCACTCATTCAACATCAGTAAACGTTGTTGGTGCGTGTCTCTGTCCAGGGACACAACACACATGGAGAAGGACAACTCTGCTCTCACAGTGCTCGCTCTCTCACTGGGACAAGAGGGTAAATGAAGAAAACAGAAAATATGAGGGAGAGAAAGAGACTGAAGCAATGGAATGACTGCTGAGCTGGCAGAAAGGGATGGGGAAGATGGTTCAGGCAGGAAGGTGGCTCAGGGAATGCCTCTTAGGAGAACCATGAATAGGAAGAATTGTGTATAACTATCAAAGAGGGAAAAAACTGAGGACTCTGTTGGTGAAAAGTCATTGATGACCATCAACCTAACGTGCTCCAGAAGCATGCCAACAGATCTGAGCCCCAAAGAAGTAAAGTCATGGGGCTGGAGCAATAGCCCAGCAGGTAGAGCATTTGCCTTGCGCGGCTGGCCTGTGCCGGCCTAGGTTTGATCCCTGGCATCCCATATGGTCTCCCGAGCACCGCCAGGAGTAATTCCTGAGTGCAGAGTCAGGAGAAACCCCTGAGCATTGCAGGGTGTGACCCAAAAAGAAAAAAAAAACCAAAAACAAAACCCCAAAAACAAAAAAACAAAGAAGGAAAGTCATTAAGATATAAAATAAGGCTGGAGCTCAGAATGGGCCCTGAAGCTTGGAGGTCTTGCTACTGTGACCTACTGTTTTTTAGAAAACCAAGTTTCTAAAAATCTTTTAATAAAAGCATCAATGATTTACAAAGTTATTCATAGTTGAGGTTTAGACATACAATATTGTACTTTAACCTAAAAATTACCAGTGTCAACTTCTCTCTACCAATATTCCCAGCTGCCCTCCCATATCCACTTCCTCCCTCCTCCCCTCCAACCACGTCTCTTGTCAGGCACTTTTCAGGAGGCAGATTTGTAGAATTTTTGCTATTGTTGGCTAGCTTCCTGGTTCTTCAGGTCCGCACTGTTTACTGGACTGACATCTCTTTTATGCCCTTTGAATATGATTCCTTGGACACACTCCCGGGCAGCCATGCCTTTCATGGATGACAGGAAACAGCCTCGTCTCTTGGTGCTAGGCATTTGTCTGCTCACAGTGGGCGACGCTCTGGGAGCCTATCTAAGGAGAGATACTCCTTGTGCCTTTCCTCTGAAGTCCTATTCCTACATCAGTTTTTCCAGGATGTTTCCAAAGTGATATTGGCTGGAAAAAATGGCCTTTCTCCACCATAGCCTGACCTAGTCTGAGTCGAGTCAAACACCCGACTCAACATACTGTGTAGTATGAATCACACTTTACAGTATGAATCGGAATACAAACTATATATATATATTTTTTTGTTTTTTTAGTTTTTAGGGCCACACTTGGCAGTGCTAAGGGTTTATATACTTCTGGTTCTATGTTCAGGGATCATTTCTGGTGGTACTCAGGGGATTATATGAGGGTCAAGGATCAAACTGGGGTCAACCACATGCAAGGCAGCTATACTATCTCTCCAGTCTCTGGACATACAATATAAAAGCGTAAGAACATGTATGGGAAATACCCAGCGTTACTCATATACTCCTTTTTACTGTGCTTTTAGCTCTTCTTACTGCATGCCTCCGAAAACAGGGACTCTGGTACAGTTTCCTTAGATGCAAATTTAATGGATTGTTTTATTCAATAGTCAAGTTTGACTTGGAGAATATATTATATTTGTAATTTTCTCATCACTGTCATGAAGATTAAGAATATCAGGGGCTTACTCACTGGCAAAGCACCCTCCATGCAAGCTTAAGGCTGCAAGTTCTATCTGGAGTGTTGTTCATTTGTGCCAAGTATAAACTGAAGAAGTGAGTCTCCCAAGTATGTGGGTGAGCACTGCAAATAAAGTGTGTGGCTCCTGGCAAGCATCACAAGCATATGCATGCACAGTGCTTCCCTACTGCCCCCTCCATCCCCCAACCCATGCATTCACAACAGTTGCAGCCAAAATAGGAAGGGGAAAAGAAAGTGTTTGGGAGCCACATAAAGTGATGAAATGATGCTTAACGCATAGTGGGTTATAGGGAAATGATAATGCTATGTTGATTATTGGAGTTGTGTGACTGTAGTTATGCTTAAATGATGCTGTTGGATAGAATGGTTTCTCATGTTTTCCAGTTCTAAAGCTTGATATTGACTTGGATGAACACCCTGAAAAAAAATCTCAGGAAGACAAATACTGTTTGGCTATTGGGTAACTTTTCCCCAATGGGAAGATTTGCAGGCAGCAGAAGCTATTTGATGATGGCGATAATTTTTTTATGTTGCTTTTGATAATGGAGCAACTTACATTTGAACTTCATAATCTTTCAGACTTTGAGTGAAGAAACAGTGATGACATCTATTTAAAAAAATTTTTTTCCCCCAATGTGTCCATAAGCAGTGAATGTTATCAAGGACGTAAATACACGGAAATTCTCATACACTTCTGATGAGTGTCTGTGTCAGAATACACCTCTCTGGAGAATGTTAGAAAGTAAAAGATACACATATTATGTGATTCAGAAATTCTACTCCTAGAGAAACTCCCAAACAAATTTTATACAAAGAAACCTATTCAAACTATTTATTGGAGCTTTTGCTTGTCATAAACGGAAGCAACCCAATGTTTATGAACAGAAAGGATAAATTTATTATGGAAGATTCATAAAGAGCCATTAAAATAAGCTTATAATAAATACATATACCAGTATGAATAAATCTCAAAACAAAATGTTTGGGAAAGAAACAGGGCATGGTGGAGGAAAGTAGGCGTGATGAAGAGATTCATGTTGCAACACTGCATGCCTGAAATTCAAGTGCGAATCTTTATCGTCCATGGTGACTAAATAAATTTTTTAAAATCCATAATGTTTAATGAAAAAAAACACATACATACCTAATACTGAATGATACTCTTAAGATAAAGGTAAAGATACAGTTATGGATATGAACGCACAATATAAAAGTACAAGAGAATGTATGTGAAACATCAAATTTTAAATAGTGTTTGACTCTTGGGAGCCTTATATAGAAGAGTGGCATTAAAGAAAGGGATAAAAAAGGAGTTTCAGGGGCCAGAGCGATAGCACAGTGGGGGGGCATTTGCTTTGCATACGGCGACCTGGATTTGATTCCACCCCCCCCCATCCCATATGGTCCCCTCCCCAGCACTGCCAGGAGTAATTCCTGAGCAAATGAGCCAGGAGTAACCCCTGAGCATCGCCGAGTGTGACCCAAAAAGCAAGAAAAAAAAGGAGTTTCAATTGATGATGGAATGTATTTGTTTCTTAAAAAAGATCTGAAGAAAGGGAGCACGATATTATGATTTCACAAAGGAGGATGCAGAGAACAGTGCTAAGTGTTGTGTTACACTTGTAATAATAAAAAATAAAATGCAACTAGTAGATAAACCTGGATACAGCATTTGAAAGAAAACAGGCATTTTAAGCTATCTGTGAAGTGACTTTCTAAAACCTAAGCTTTTTTTTTATTTCTCTTAGTATTCACCTAGAAAAAAACACCAGGATTTGGACTTTTGATACTGAGTATCAATAACAATAATAAATAATAAAGAGATTAATTAGGGTACTAGACTTTTGAAAAGCGTTCCTTATTTTTATGTCCTAGATATAAAGACATATTTATCGTTATGAATTACCCATTTTGGTGCTTAATTGTATGGTATTTTATACATTTGTTTAAGTATTTTACATGCTTTTTTTTCCATCTTCCCAACTGTTTAGAACCAGAAACTTGGTGATTAAACTTTAAGTTTAGAGTTTTCCCTGTAGTTAACATGCTGTTTATTTTTTTGCTCAATAAATGTTTTTTTAAGGTGATGAGTGAATAACCATTATATAATTATAGCATGTAATTATAATGTATCAGTTCCTTTTTTTAAGTCAGAACTGCATACATGCTAGGGAAGGGGAGGAATTGGGGACATTGGTGGTGGGAAATGGGCACTAGTGGAGAGATGGGTGCTGGAACACTGTATGACTGAAACTCAAACATGAACATCTTTGTAATTTTATATCTCACAGTGGTATAATAAAATATTTTTAAAAAAACAGAACTACACACAAATGGATATATGAAAAAAAGTGCTCATCATCATTTATTTAAAGGGAAATGCAAATCAAAGTGACAATGAGATATCTATTCTGCATATCGGAAGAATGGCTGATTTCAAGAAATCCAGAAACAACCAATGTTGGTAGGGATGTGGTGAGAAAGGAATTCTCACTCACACTGTTGTTAGGAATGTTGTCTAGCTCAGACTCTGTGGAAACATTGTGAAGACTTCCCAAAATGTTAAAAATAGAACTACCATATGAACCATTATTTCTTAGAATCTATCCCAAGAACACAAAAAGCACAACTTCCAAAAAGATCTTTGCACATCTACATTCATTGGAATGGACAAGATGTGGAAACAACTCAATAACAGCAACAGATAAAGAAATGATGGTATCTCTCTCTGTCTCTGTCTCTCTCATCTACAGCTATAGTACCTCATCTCTCTCTATATATATGCATATCCATATACACATATATAAACTGTATGCATATACTCATACCATAAATACATACTATATACATACTATGTATACATATATGTAGGTATATATACATATATGTATATGCACACAATAAATATACATATGTATACACACATCTTTTCTTATTCAGCCATAAGAAAAGATGAAATCTTGCTTTTTGGCTTAACTTGGATGGAACCAGTGGGTGTCATGTTAAATTATATTTTAGAGAAGAAAGGCAAAATGTCAACTTCACTCTTATGTGACAAATAAAGAAAGACATCAAAAGAAAATTTAATGCCCAGTGAAAATAAACCCCTGGATTCTGACAATAGAATTATGGTTACCAAGTTGGTGGTGAAGGGGGGGTTGCGTGTGAGTGAGCAACTGGGTGAAGGGAAGAAAGTGGGGACTAGAAATGATGTTGTGATAGGAGTGGAGGGTCTTTGTCATGTTATTGGTAGTGGAGATGCAGTAGCTATACATCAAGAATTGACATTAACACTACTGTAACCAGTTACATTAACAACAATAAAATATCAGAAAATTGTAGGCATTCATCTTAGTATGGCAGTAATAACTTGCTAACAAATTGACTTTTCTCTTGGCCCTTGGACATGACAGTCTTCTTCCTTCCCATATGTAGTTATCCCAGATTTTTAGATTTTTTTTTTCTTTTTTTTGGGTCACACCCGGTGATGCTCAGGGGTTACTCCTGGCTCTGTGCTCAGGAATTACTCCTGGCGGTGCTCGGGGGACCATATGGGATGCCAGGGATTGAACCCAGGCCGGCATAGGCCGGCCACGTGCAAGGCAAACACCCTACCCGCTGGTCTATCGCTCCTGGCCCCTAGTTATCCCAGATTACAGGGCACTACAACAAACATGACCAGTGGCTTCTTCCATGGTCACACAAATACACTCTGTGGTACTTTCTGGAGTAGACAGTCCCCTCCTGGTCAGCCAGAATCCATGAAGTGGGCACTGTGGTTAGTATCTCATTCAGGAAACATGCTCTGCCCTGCTTCATACTAGCAGGACACTTGTCTTTCTCAAAGGTGAAAGTTAGTGAGGAACATTCAGAACCCAACGCTCAGTGAGTTTTTAGAGACTGCAGGGAAAGTTTGAGGATAATGACAAATTTTTCAACAAAGTGGATGAAAGCAATTTTTCTTTTCTGAGTTCAGCTTTAAGGTTCTCTAGTTCCACCAGATATAAAGCCAAGTCTTTGTAGTGTGTTTTGATTCCCCCTTTTTATGTGAACTGGCATCTCTCATGAAAGATAAAGGCATCAATTAAGTATACTAGAAACCCCAAGGATAAAAGCTATTGTTGTGAACAGGAGTTAGGCACGCACATGGTATCAAGTAAGGGCCTGGAAGCAGAAGCGCTGCCAAGGAAAACAGATGTCTGTTTCCTTTAAGGAGCCAAATTATGTGTATATTAGCTATTGCTAATCTTCTGATTGACTGGAGGATGATGGTATTGAGATTGATGGGCTAATTTGGGTTGAGTGTAATCATTGCTATTAACATTGTCACAATAAACTTTAAAACAAATTCAATCAACTGGTAACAAATAATAAACAACAACAGACAGCAGTGCAGGAGGAGTCCTAACAGAAAAGAATGCATTGAATCCAGAAACGACAAAGCGGCAGACTGGCCCTCCTATGCTTTGCTGTGATGGTAACAGGCCAGATGTGGGTAGGGGAGGGAATTCCCCCACCCGAACAATGACTAAGAACGGCTAGCTCACAATCATAGGATGCATGAGACAATGATGAATTGTATATTCCAAACCTATAAAAAGACAATCAAAATGGTCACTTTCTTCCTAGTGGAATACGCTTAGTGAAACAGGGACAGAGAAGTCTGTCTGAGGGTTTGCACTCTGTTTTCCTGTTTTCCTGACATGGTCATAAATAAGAAAAAGTGCAGATGCTCAGATTCTCTCCTCGATCACATGACCACATTTCATTATTTTATTAGGTTGCTCTGATTGCTCCTTTCATGTTGTTTTTAAAATCCCTTGCAACATGCTGTCCTCAGGACCTTTGAATTCCTTCCTTCTTTTTTCTCCTTCTCCTTTCTCTTTCACTTCTCTATTTCTCCCTCTCCCTCTTCTTTCATTTTTCTCCTTCGTTTACTTTGGCATTTCTTATTCCTCAGTGTGATTGAAAAAGAGGGAGAATAAAACTAATCCTGGATTATGTTGGGCCAGAATTAAGAGAAGCAGGAAGTAAAGGGCACTGACCTAGAGGGAACATTGAAATACATCCTGGCGAAGTCCTGTTACTGTGACCATCATTTGTGTAATGGTGGAAGGGAGAATGTGCCCACTCTGGAATCTTGTCAGGTTGGACCCATAATAAAATAGCATCAGATGGTTTGGCAAAGGAAAAATCAATCTGATAATGAGCACATGGTGTGTGTGTGTGTGTGTGTGTGTGTGTGTGTGTGTGTGTGTGGGCGCTGCAAAGATGACACAGGCATCTCCTCAGTTTTGGAGCTGGGTATATGGATTTTTAAACTAAGGAAGGAAGGAAAGAGCGGTGCCCAGGAGTAAAGAAGGGGTCTTCAGATGATCAGGAGAGGATGAGTTCATGCGGCAAAGCATTGCCTCTGGGTTTATGCCCTGTCTTAAGATAGCTTTCTCTGATAAAAAGCAAAAGCCTGTTTACTAGGCAATCTGCATTCTTTAAGGAATACTAACAGTTTCCCTTCTTCCCACAGAACCTCAATGAACCTTATTTACCCACAGGAAATCTCGGATAAAACTTAAGTGACCCTTTTTTAAAAATATTTTTTGGTCTTTTATTTGTTTCAGGGGCCTTACCCTGAGTGCTAACGGCTTGCTGCTAGCTGCAGTCAGCAATCACTCCTGGCCAGGACTTGGGTGACCCAGACAGATCCTGGGTCAGCCAGGTGCCACACGATATCCCCATACTTTCTCTCCAGCAGGTTAAGAGATATATTTGGGAAAGAAAGATCCCCCTCCCCTCACTGGCCAGTTCTGTTCAGTTTGTTCCTTGATGATCTTCCTACTGAGGGGCATACCCAGAAATAGAATAACTTGAAGGTTAAATACCTTCTCTGTGACTAACCAGGCCGGCAGAACCTGAACAAAATCACTTAAGTCAGTCTTGAAGTTCAGGTTCACTCTCATGTGTTCTATCTGATAAGTAAAGCGGTGATCAATACAAAATTCAACTTAAACTTACCTCATTTCTGACCAGAGCCCTTGCTGCTCATTCCCAGGGACTTGGGGAGTGGGCATAGAAAACGGGTCTGTGGCTGAATGAGAGACTGCATAGTCATTGGAATCTCAGTGGCTTTGAGCAATTCTATTTTGTGTGTCAGCTCTTCTGGCAATGTTCTCCACATCTCTGTTTTACCTCAAGGACTTTTCACTGTTTAAACAGAAGCGTCTTACTCCCTACAGGCTTTACAATCAGGAAAAAAGGATGCCTACAACCTTGTACTTTTTGTTTTGTTTTGAGGCCACACCTGGCCTGAGGGATCAAATGGTGATGGGAATCAAATCCAAGACCTCAAACGTGAAAGGCAAGTCTTCTACCTCTGAGCCATTTCCTCCACCCTGCATTCCTACCCTACACTGCCCAGTGGTCCAAGGTAATGTTCATAAGCTCCCAAACACCTAGGCATTTCCAGGTTTTGGATGTGGGTCTGCCTTGTGCCATACATCTGGATAGCTGAAAACATCAGGATGTTTGGCACCAAGCAGACTAAACATCTGGGATAACTGCTTGTATTTTTCACTTTTAACTGGATGTTTGGTGTCATGTAGACACCAGCTAAGGCTCTGACTTCATCTTGTAACAACTCCCAGGCTGCCAGGCTGGCTACAGATTCCTTTTATTGCAACTGACATTTTTACAAGAAAACTTTGCATTCTGTTGATGCCTGTTGCTCTTATGCTCAGAAACAGATTCATTACTCAGAGAAAATCAGGGGAAAAAGACCCAACCTAGACCAATCCCCTAACACATGTTCGAGCAAGGGTTAGTAGAAGCTGGAGAATTTCAGAATAACCACTGTTTTTGTGAGCAAATTCATGACACAACTTTAGTAAGAGGGGGCAGCCAGAGATAGACGGTACCTAGAGAGTTAGGAATATCAGATCCCATCTACGGCGAGTCCTTAACTTGGCTACTCCCATTGCAGCCAAGGAATGCAATTGTCCATGCAGGCAATGGCAATGTTCCCTGTCTTATTGGCTGTAGATGAATAAAAAACGTCCCAATGATTCCACTGTTGAGATGGTGGGCATGTCATAAGACAGTGATTTCTCTAGGAGTTTGCTAGATGTTTGATTTGGTTTAGTTTGAGTTTCGTAATCAAAACTTAGGCTTACGCGATTGTAATTCCCCACCTTGGAACCATTGTGCTAATGTTGAAAGTAAATTATCAACAACTATTTATTGACCACCTTCCCTAGGCCTGGCTATCCTGTGCTGCCTGACTTCACACCTTTTTCTCATCCCTACTCCTGCCAAGTATGCTTATTAGCTTCCCCCCCATGACCTCATACCTGCCCACTCAATATGTACAACCCTACACTAAAGAACAGAATGATCCCTGGCCTGAGAAAGTGTTTGGAACAGGTTCAAGCTCTGTTCCTTTCCCATATTCTTTCTTCTTGACACAAGCCCCCTTGCCTGCACATTGTTTCTTGACATCTCAATCTTTATCCAGGATGTTAGGTTTTATTTGAGCACCTTACCATTTATTTCTTTTTTAAAAAAATATTTTATTATAACACCGTTAGATATACAATTACAAGATGTTCATGTTTGAATTTTGGTTCTACAGTGTTCCAACACCCATCCCTACACCCCTGCCCATCTCCCATCACCAGTGTCCCCACCTCCCTCCCCCTTCCCCCCAGCCTGCCTCCATGGCAGATTCTTTATCTTCTTTCTCTCTCTCTCTCTCTCTCTCTCTCTCTCTCTCTCTCTCTCTCCTTCTTCTCTTTCTTACACATTGTAGATTGTAATATATTCTAGAACATGATTGGTTCTACTAGTTTGATGTACTGGGTCCGGACCACGAAAATGGTGGCTATTATGGTGAGGTAGTCTCATCTGGCTGCTTCCGAGGTCCTACAGAGGTGATGGGCCCACTCCAAAAACTCATCTTGTCTCCTAGGAGCCTCATGGTCAGCTGAGCTAGGGAGAGCCAGAAGGCAGCTCTCCCCCGTGCATCTGAGTCTCTCATCTTTCTATCTCTATTTCTGTCTCTGTATTTCTCTCTCTCTCTTCTCCTACGGCTTGTGACTTGCCTTACGGTTTATGATGCAATTATCTAAGTGTATATTCAGTAGTGAGTTCTAGTGTGACATTATAGTTCCTCATTCCCCCTCAACCTCCCCAGTTTGTTACAACTACAATGATCATTATGGTGTACAGATGTGAAAGATCCTGGGAAGGACTTGGTCCTAGCTTACTTTGTAATCTAAGCCTCTTGCGTGGCTGCGCACTGTCATAGCTGTGCTTCTGGTCTGTCCCTTGTCCGGTTCATCTGGTTGTGGAGGCTGTGAGCCCGTAGCCACGCCCACAAGCATGGAGAGGTGGGAGCCCAAATCCCTGCTCCAATTCTGGTCAGCATGGCTTCCCCCCCACATGACTGCTTTACCCTAGGAGCTATATTGGTCTCGGCCAGGAACTAGCTGTTTCCTTAGAGACTCCACAGTCTACTCCATGTGGGCCAGGCAGCACAGCCCTGCATCTGGTCTGTCCCTTGTCCAGCTCATCTCTATTGTTACTGTTTTTGGCATATCGAATATACCATGGGTAGCTTGCCAGGCTCTTCTGTGGCTCTGGGTTCATCCCAGGGGGCCCAGTCTTTTCTATGTTAGACCATCCACTGTCCAGGGCCCACAGGGCAGAGCCCTGGGGGTGTAGACAAGCCTATCTCCTGTCTGCCACCTGCCAACACAGCTGAGCACTGCAGCCACACCTGCATCAGCTTGAGGGGCAGGTGGCCCACCATTTATTTCTTCATCTTGGAGAAGAGATTCTTTTTCACTGGACTCCAATTCCCCCAATTCTGGATGATGCTATTAGCTATTTATTTATTTATTTATTTATTTATTTATTTATTTATTCACTCACTCATTTATTTATTTATTCACTCATTTCTTGATTGATTGATTGATTGATTGAATAACTGTGGGATTAAACAGAACAAAGCTGTTCATGATCAGGTTTCAGCCATATAGTGTTCCAACATCCATCCCTCCACCAATGCACATTTACAGCCACCAATATTCCCAGTATCCCTCCCACAACTGCCAGCTCCTCAGCCTGCCTGAAAGGCCGGCAGGCACTTTTCTTTTTCTCTCTCTCTCTCTGTCTTTCTCTCTGTGTGTCTCTCTGTCTCTGTCTCTGTCTCTCTCGCTCTGTTTCTCTATCTTTGTGTGTCTCAGTCTCTCTGTCTCTCTGTCTCTCTCTTTGTCTCTCTCTCTCTCCCCCCTTTTAGGAATTATGGTTTGCAGTGTAGAAACTTAGAGGCCATTATGTTTGGTCCTTTATCCACTGATCCACTGTTGATGCTATTAGCTTTTAAAATGATAGGATTTGCTGCTTCCCCTCCGTCTTAATAGCACCACTGCAGTTCTTAACCGAGTATAGCACTGATATTTTTCAAATATTCCTTCTTAAATTCTCATGGAAGGTTAGCAGTATAAATAGTATTTTACTGGTACACATACTACTCTTGTAGTAAATATAGAATTTCTATTGCTAATTCACAGATCAGAAGTTAAATTTTAAACTCAAATATCAGCAAAATGAAAGTTGACATCTCACCCCCATTCATGAGTTAAAATCTAACAGGAAAAAGCCCAGAATTCAAACCTAGGACCAGTTCCCAAACCCACACACTTAGCAATCAATTGACCACTACCTCAGTTTGACCTGTAATATTACCTCTTTAATCATCAGACCATAGTCCATTTACACTGTCAGTATGCTTAATTTTCTTTATTAGAATGATTTCCCTTGATATTCTGTCCCATAAAAAATCCTTCTTTTACTTATTGGGTTGAATAACTTGAGTGCCCATTCTGCGGTGGGTGTTGTGTTTCCAGCTAAGAATAAAATTTGTTAGATAAGACCTAGGTGATGTCCTCATGGGATGATGGGCCGATGACTTAGCCACCAGTTAGGAAAACAGACAATTTCAAAGTGAA
This sequence comes from Cryptotis parvus, assembly GCA_021461705.1. Taxonomy (NCBI): domain Eukaryota; kingdom Metazoa; phylum Chordata; class Mammalia; order Eulipotyphla; family Soricidae; genus Cryptotis; species Cryptotis parvus. Next base: position 36,079 of record JAJIBD010010010.1, on the reverse strand, counting down.
TTTAAGTGCACCCTATTGAGCATAGTGACACAAACTATTTCTAGTACCTGAGAGTTAAATTTCCAGTGCTGAACCCTTCTGATCTTCCACGTTACTAGTTCCACACAACTTTTCCTCTGCATGACTTCATTCCTTAACTCAATTGCCATTGAGTACACGGAATATCAATCAGGAGGTCATTTTCACTCTGAGCAGAGGTAGATAGGGAGATCAGCAGAGAGAAGGTCACCCTCTGAGGGACTCTGAAATTAAAACCTGCTCCATAGAGCTGGTAGTTCAGTCCTTACTCATGGCATCTTCAGCATTTTTTTTCAGTATGACCTTAAACTTGCTACCTACAACTCAAAGGTTCATTGAGTCATAAGGATTCAGTAGAGCATCCCAAGTTTGGGGCTGTTTCCTTTCTTAATATTGTCTAGGTGTTTTCTAGGATTACAGTTATAGGATTTCCTTGCCCCAGGATTAGGGTCCTAAAATTTATGGAACATGTGACTTCTGACTTAGGCTAATAACCAGAGTCTCCTTTTGTCATGGTTCATATCTGGGAGAGACTTCTGATGCCAAAGGTTACCTGAATCACATGTGAATCTTGGGACCGCAATACCATTTCATTAGGATCACTCATGTATCTACTCTATTTACACTTGATCTTGTGCAACTTTTCTAGGAACTCTAAGGGTATAAAAGACAATATTATTTCCTTCAAAACACTGATCATATGTGTAAGCAAATCCTAATAAGTAATTTTTTGAGGGAATGAAAACAAATAAAGTTCAAATTATAACCCATGATACCACTCAAATGCCACAGATCCTCACACATAGGGTCACTCAATAACCATTAGCTGATTTGAATTGGTTGAAATTGAACTATGGTATATCTGGGGAGATAAGATTTATAGATAGCAAACAACTGAAAAGCAATAAAGATAGTGTACTGAGGTGTCTCTGTATCCTATAAATTGCCCTGTGAATGGAAGGAGATAGCTTGTGGGCTCAGAGTCATTAGCAAACTGTATAGAAGATGAAGGACTTGAGGTGAACTTTGGCTATTAATATTTTTCATGTTTTTCCACATGATTCTGAAGAAGGTAATATCATTTTACAAAAATAAAAACATTAAATGGATTGAGACATTATTTAAAGGCATTCATATACAAAGTGATTATCTTTTTTCAAATTAGGCAAATATTAATTGCCTACTCTGTAGCATGTTTTTTAAAAATTATTTTTATTCTTTTATTGAGGCAGGTGAGATATACAGTTACAAAGTTGTTCATGATTGGGTTTCACTCATAGATGTTCTAATACCCTTCCCTTCAACAGTGTACACTTTCCACTACCAATTGCCAGTTTCTCCTCCTACTGCCCCCCCACCCCCTCCCAGCCAGTTCATCTCTGTGGCAGACACTTTTCTCTCTCTCTCTTTCTCTCTCTCACTATCTCTCTCCTTTTGAGCATTATGGCTTATAATAAAAGTACTGAGAGGTTATCACCTTTATCCCTCTACTTCCTTTCATCACTCAGTTCTTCTCCAGAGTGATCATTTCCAGCTATCACTGTCAAAGTGGACTCTCTATCCTAACTCCCCTCCCTCCCGTACCTCTTGTAGGAAGCTTCTGTAGCATGCTTGAGTACCAAGAAAGAAGCATATAAAATGGACAAGAGACACATGATTACCTTTAGAGTCTTATTATACATGAAGGACAGGAAGAGGGTGGTAGTGAGGAAAAGGCAAATAGAAGTATCATAGTAAAGTAGTGAAGAGCTTTGGGAACTTTGGTATTGGTTAAGATGCAGTAATACTGAATATCAAAAACACAAATGCTAACACTACCATAATCATGTTAAGATACAAAAGGATAGTGCTAGAAAGTCTAAGAAATGAATTTGCTAACAAGTGATATAGGAAGTCAGGTAATGACAGCTGCCTTTCTGACTGTACTAGAGGTGGGAAGATATTTTCTTCTAAGATGCTATTGTAAGATCTCAGTTTTGAAAGATGACATTGAGTTCACTTGAGGGAGAGAAAGTAGCAGAGAGAAAATCGCAAAGGTGATGATTTGTCCTGAGAAAGAGTACTGACACTATGGACAGAGGTTAACAAAGTGCTCTAGGATCTTGCCAGGGTGACTGGCAAATTCTGAAGGGAAATGTCAGAATTTTGTGCTGGCTTAGGTTTCTAATAGCTGACAAATCCCAGGGACAACTTTTTATTTCTTCTTTTTCTTAAATGTACGTTTTATTGCAAGGCTCTGCTGGGCCTTGTAACAAGCCAGACAACCCCCCCCCCCCACACACACACACACACACTCCATGAGGGCCTCCATTTTCCACATCTGGACTTCCCTCTCATCAGAACTCCACCCAGCAGACCAGCCTATCACAGCCAGGCTCATCATCGAGATCCACCCTGCAGCAGTCTTTTTTTTAAATCCGGCTCAGGTGTGCTGATCCAGAGACTCACAGACATGGGGCAGAGCTACTACTTGCTCTCCCTGTGCCCAACCGCTCACAAGGCGCCCAGGAGGGATGGCGGGTTCTAGCCCTGGCCCGCCAACCCAGCAGAGCCTTGCAACAAGCCAGACAACCCCCCACCCCACTCCATGAGGGCCTCCATTTTCTACATCCGGACTTCCCTCTCATCAGAACTCCACCCAGCAGACCAGCCTATCACAGCCCGGCTTGCCGCAGCCACTTTTGGCAGTGTGGTTTATCAATAAATGCTGGACTTAAGAGATGACTACAAGATTATGCTACCTGCACGGCAGAGCCTGGCAAGCTACCCGTGTTGTATTTGATATATATGCCAAATACCGGTAACAATTACAGACCTCATTCCGGAATGGACTGAGGTTCTTTATGTTCCTGGAGCAAGCAGATGCCCTTGGGCTCTACTAGCATGAGACAGGACATATGGAGATGTTACTGGGGCCCGCTCGAGCAAATCGATGATGAACGGGAAGACAGTGATACAGTGATACTTTTTATTGGTGACATAAACATTGGTTTTTCTGCTTTTTTTAAAGTTTTCAGTCACATCCAGGAGTTATCAGCTGCTATTCCTGGTTCTGTACTCAGGGGTGATTGTAGAGGGGTTTAAGGACCATATGCAAGTGATTGAAACTAAGGTCAGCTGCATGCAAGGCAAGTACCTAGCCCCCATACTATCTCTCCAACCCCCATAGAAATTTTCTGTCCACTTGTCTTTTCATCTCAGCATTCAGAGTTGCTCTGCCTCCCCTAAATGTTGGCTACCTGAACACCTATGCATAAAAATATCAGCTCTACAGTGCAAGAGTAGGGCTGCAGTTCCTCCTGCCTATTCTCCAGGTTGTCTGTAACCTCAGGTCATCTCCAGAAGGCTTCCTTAGAGTTACGTTCTACCTTCTTCATTGGAGAAATCTAAAGAAAGGATGCCTGTGAGCCTCAGAATCAGAGTACAGAACTTTGCACATTGCTCAAAACTAGTGTTTGGAAAAAAACACGATAAAAGATTTTTGCAGCCTAGAAAGGAGAAGATAGAACATGGTCTCTGGTTCCTGGATATAGAATCATTTATTTTATTTATTTATTTTTTGGCTTTTTTGGGTCACACCCAGTGATGCTCAGGGGTGACTCCTGACTCTGCACTCAGGAATTACTCCTGGCAGTGCTCGGGGACCATATGGGATGCCAGGAATCTGACCAGGGTGGGCTACGTGCAAGGCGAATGCCCAACCCGCTGTGCTATTGCTCTGGTCAAAGAGGCATTTATTTTTAAAGAAAAACAGTGAGGCCAAACATATCAGTTATACCTTATCTTCTATAGAAATGCGAATGTGACTTGTTTCTCCAAAACATTAGAAAATACTTTCCACTGGCCTGGGCAGTGATTATTTACATTCTTTCAAGAACTCAGAGTGGCCTGACAGAAAGCATCTCAAAACTCAGATGACACATAAAGAATGATTCTTCCATCCGAACCCTATAACCATGTACCCCAAGAATCCTGGGTACCAGTTTCTGTTCTGGAAGTAGTTCCAGTTTTGAGTGTGTACAGTGATCTCATGCCCTTCTGAGCATTGTTGCTATAGCCTAGAGCCCTCCATGTGCATGAAGCTAATGGAATCCCTGCCAGGAAAAGGTCTAGACTAAGCTCCAGAAGCCAGGGTTTCACCCCTCCATGCCCCTGCATTTAAATCATTTATTTTTGTTTTGAGCCACAACCAGATGTCCTCAGGGCTTACTCCTGGCTTTATGCTCAGTGACCATATATGCCAGGGATTGAACCTGGGTCAGAAGCATGCAAGTCAAGCACCATAATGGATGTACTATATTTCTGGTCCCACACTGCTCTCTATGTGTACATATTGGGGGATCACTTTACATTTCTCCTTAACTCTCTCAGGCCAGGTTGTAGGCCATACGGTTCTTAAAGCCAGTTCCAGTGCCAAGTGAGTTTATAAAATCACTGTCTTCTCTTATGGAGTTTTGAAACATAATTTTTTCTTTTTTTAGTTTGTTTTTCATATTTTCCCTAGATGCTTTCTTTGCCACACGACAGCCTCTAAATGTCACATGGTACAGCCACATGGTTTCTTACTCTATACTTCTCGAACTATAGAGCAGATAAAAAGAACAAATTTGAAGTGAGGAAATTGGGGAGAATCAGATATTCTACAGTCAAACGGGTTCTCAAGTGAAGACAATACTATAGTCTGGGTTGCATTAGGGCTGGTACAACCAGGAACACTGAACTCCTTCGGGCCATCCGTTAAGGGAAATGAAAGGGACTCAGTGATGAAACCATGGTGGACTTTACTTTCCTATACTCAGTGCACAATCCCAATAACTTTGATCACTTGATCACTTGACATCCCATTATTTGTCGATTTGCTTGAGCAGGTGCCAGTAACATTTCCATTTGACCCTATCACATGCCAGTGTAGCCCAATGGCATCTACTTGCTTCAGGAATACAAGGAGCCTCAAACTGTTCATTCAGGGTCTTGACGAAGAAGTCTGACCATCTTTTAGGTGGGCGGCCACATGATCTTTTGACGTCCCGTGGGATCCAGTTGGTAACGGCTCTAGTCCAGCAGTCATCTTCAAATCGCATTACATGTCCAGCCCATCTGATTTTCGATGCCTTGGCAAAAGGAGACCCTGACTCTGGATTCCTTCTGTCACTTGAGTGAGGCGTGATATTCCAAGCATAGCTCTTTCAATTCCTCTTTGGGAGACCTGAATAGCTTCTCATCCTGCTTTCATACGGCCCAGATATCTGAGGCGTATGTTAAAACAGAGAGAATGGTGGAGTTGAAGACATGTGCCCGGAGCCAGAGGTTCTTTGTCCTTTTAGCTATTTCTTTGATGCTCTTGAAGGCATTTCATGCCGCTCTCTTCCTCCCTGCACAGCTCAGGTTTTAGGTCATTTATCATGTTGAGTTCTTGACCAAGGTACACATAACTGCCATATTTAGAGGTGTTTGTTCCACTGGAAGTGAATGGGGCCTCTGGAACTAGTTCATTTTTCATGAACATTGTTTTGTGGAGATTCAGCTGTAGACCTATCTTTCCACATTCTCGGGCAAAGTCAACCAGCATTTGTGCCACTTAGCTAATGTTTGGTGTTATTAGAATGATGTCATCAGCGAAGCAGAGGTGGTGGAGTTGCCCGACCGTCTATCTTCACTCCTGTTCCTTTCATTCCCATTCCTTTTATTGTAATAAAAATAAGTTTAGTAAAGTTTACTTTATTTTATTATGTTTTGGACCTTTGATTATCAAGCCCTGTTTGTTTTGTAAAAGTTTAGCTATTACTGTTCCAGAACAGGAAATAGTTTCGGACACTTATCCTTAAAAAACCAGGTGAGAGAGATAGCTCAAAAAGTTGACTAGACAACATGGTTTGCATGCAGGAGACCCACGGTCAGAAGTTGGCTCTGCAAAGCCTCTGCAGAGCAGTACCAGGAGTGAGTCCTGACCACTGAGTTTGGAGTGTGACACAAAAACCAATAAAAAAATCAATATATGGGGAAAAAATGAAACCAATGTTATTATCTTTAACTAAGTGTCTAGTGAAAATTAATAAAAAAAAAAAGTGGAATCTGTAAGACTGCCCTAGACCAAGCAAGGAGAAAGAGAAGAGGCAGAAGCAAACCTGAAGAAAAGCACCATGGGTTCACCTTTTTTATTTATTTTTTTATTTATTTTTTTCATTATTATTATTTTATTTATTATTACTATTATTAGAACAGTATCTGGAAGTTAAGATAGATGGCTTAAATCTCTATTAAAATAATTTTTTATGTAGAAGAAGAATCAAAACTGGGTTTCCACAAGATTCTAATTTGAAAAATATTTACTGTCAAATTTTGACAATTCAATTTATTTATTTATTTTTTAAGTATTTTATTATACCACCGTGAGATATACAAATAAAAAAGATATACAATTAAAAGTTAATGTTTGGGTTTTGGTCATACAGTGTTCCAGCACCCGTCCCTCCACCTGTGCCCATCTCCCACCACCAACATCCCAGGTTCCCTCCCCACTTCCCCAGCCCACCTGCATGGCAGGTTCTTTATTTCTTTCCCTTTCTCTCTCTTTCTCTTTTCCTTCCCTTCCAGACTATGGATTACAGAACATACATTAAAAGGTTGTCATGTGTAACCTTTTGCCTCTATTTAATGCTTAGTTCTAGGTTGGCATTAGTACCCTCGACCCAACCATACCACTTCTGGGAATCTACTCTGGGAAACCAAAAATACGCAGCGGAAACACCATCCCTACTTTTATGTTCATAGCAGCATTATTCACAATAGCCAGAATCTGGAAGCAACCAGAGTGCCCGAAAATCGATGATTGGATAAAGAAGCTTTGGTACATCTACACAATGGAATACTATGCAGCTGTTAGGAAAAATGAAGTTACAACATTTGCCTATAATTGGATGGACATGGAGAAGATTATGTTGAGCGAAATTAGCCAGAAGGAGAGAGACAGATACAGAATGACTGCATTTATTTGCATGGCATAAATATATATGTACATATTATGATACCAATATCCAAGGTCAAGTGAAACATATATCAGGAGGTCTTGTCAAAGGTGAAAAGGAGGTCTTGTCACAAATGTGTGGGAGTCAGAGGTTAGGTAAGTCAGAAAATGGAACAGGGTTCACCTTTTTAAAATTTTGCCTAAGACTTAGTAGTTTCTGGATGGATCACATTTGCCCAAATATGTCTCCTTCTCATAAAACTGACTGTGAATCCACATGAAAGGTAACTACTAAAAAGCACAGTGGTAGGAAATATTGTCAGGCATCTGTCTTCGCTATACCCTTTATTTTTTTCCCTTGGTGAGTTTAAAGACAATTCCAATTTTTTTAAAATGTTTCTGTGATATGGAATTAATATCCAAGCACATGTAGTTGAAAAATCTCCTCCTACAACATGTGTTGTCTTCCTTACAGGTCAGCGAGTCAAATTTCCCACAGAGGCTCAAACAATAAGTATGCTAACTCTTGTGTCTACATTATGCTTGCAACAACTATCCAACCGTGATACAGTCCATAGAAAGTAGAAAGTGTGCATCTAGACATGGAAATGGATGGAGCTGAATAAAATTTTATAAAATTGGTGGTGCTGGATTTGACCCAAATCGATAGTCTGTGACTCCTGTAACAGACAAAGCCTTACGTTAATTAACCAAAAATAAAAGCTGAATGTAGGAAAAACAGCACATTTGCTTGCAGGGTAGGGAGCACAATCATCTTATCAGATGTCTGAAGACATCCTTTTTGAGACTATCAGACACTAAATCCAGGGCTTCTGGGAGGTAATGGCAACCTGGAAAAGCACGTGTATGTCGAATACAGGCAGGACCATTCAGACTTTAGGCAAAAGATCCATGGAATGATTTTTCTAGGTTAATTAGGCAATAAGATTTGAAACGCCATTATTTGCATAAGTACTTGGGCTTTTAAAAGAAGGTTTTTACCAGCACTTTGCCTTAGTACTTGATAGTCATGAAATAACTCTGAGCAATAGTAGTCTGCAGAAATATGGCTCCCTTTATATAGGTTGCAGTTTCATATTTTATTAAAATTCTTCTTTGACCACACACCAATTTATCTCTGTCTTTGAGCCTATGAGTCTGTGCTAATTTAGAGGTCTGTGGTTTATGAAACAGGACTATTTAGCAGCTTAAATTGCACTCTCTGATTTTCTTAAGAGGTCAGTGATATACCCTAAATATTTTGATCTCAAAATATAACAGATAGATAAGCAAACTTGTTAGGATTATAAAACATGTGCACAGTAATTGTACATACTATTTAAATATGTACAGATTTAGAACTCAAATTTTTTCTTCCTGTGTGGCCCTACCTACATTAACTATTAAAGCTACATTTTAAATGTAAATTAAAGGTATCTAAAAACAAGTGCTATTATGTTAATTGCACAAGTAACAATTTACTTCACTCCAATTATGCTTCCATTTTTGTTTTGTTTTTACAGGAAGTGAAATCCCTGTCACCAGATATAGCAGTAGGTAAGACTGGGATTTCTTGTTTGTAATAAGTGTGTTGTTCACATTATGCCTTTTAACATTTATCCTAAATCAACTCTTTAATCTAGGAGTCTTTGATCCTGGTTCCTTTCTAGACTCTTCAATACCAGAACTTCCCCCAAGTTATTCTTGTGTAAATTGATATCATGGATGTAAGGAGGCAATAAGTGAACAATGCCACATCCAGTATTTACAACAACGAGGATTATTAACTTAATTACCTTATCCTTTTGAAATATCTGAAGAAAAATTATGACCTCTGGGACACCAGCAGCAGTCACCTAATCTATTTCTTAAGTTATAGCAGCAAAGTCTCCAGCAGGCCTCTCTACAGGTCTGGCTTATTGCAAACCCTGCCATGCCACTTAGCAGAATGCCTGTGATGGAATTCTAAAGACAAAGTGATGAGTTCTATAGTTCTGAATTTCCTGGGAAGAAAATTTTCTCAGTTAAATTTGGGGGCTGATGAGGATTTATTTTGTCAAGTGAAGGCAATATTAAAACTCTATTGTATTTATTACTACCAAGAAAAATAAAGAAGGGCATTTGAATTCCATAAAAGTAGGAAATAAAACCAAACAGCAGCTCTTTATTGGGAAAATAAAATCCTTACTATATAGACTGAAGTTTTTAAAATTTTAATGTACATCAGAAAGGAAGTTAGAAAACCTTAAAATCTTAAACACGATTAGAGCATCTTTTGTTTGTTTAGATACAGACACTTGACATTCTTCCTTTATATAAAATGATATTTAAAAGAAATTTAAGTAATTTAAGAGTTAAAATGGGGTTTCCCTTAAGTACTATAATTCTACGGGGCATATAGAATGCTTCAGCAGGGTAAGGATTTCCTTAGAACAGCATTCTGGAATAAATTTATGCTACAGGAATTTTACTTCAATATCTTCCTAGCTTTTCAGGTGGTTCAGGGAAAGCCATTATTATAGAGAATTATCAATCAATACGGTAATTTTAACTGATACTGATGATAAGAACATATAAATCTTAAAGAATGGCAGTTCCTCTATAGATAGCAATATTTTCTGGAAAATTTATTTGTAAATCATTTTAGATGGAAAATGATCATGCCACACAATTCGTGCAGAGTTGTTTACAACTCCTCTCCTCTCCAATTCTTGTTTCCTGTCCCTTGGTTTCAGAGATGTAAGTGAAGAAAAAATTACAAAAGCTTTTAGAAAGACGGAAGCTGTGTGTTTGTGCCTGTGAATAAGTGTTTTCATATGTGTATTGGGAAGGATGCAGGACAGTAAAATCAGGAAAAATTCAAACTGCACCCTCCCCTTAAAAATTAATTTCCTTGGGGCCAGAGTGATAGCACAGCTGGGAGGGTGTTTGCTTTGCACACAGCCGACCTGGGTTCGGTTCCCAGCATCCCATATGGTCCCCAGAGCACCGGCAGGAGTAATTCCTGAGTACAGAGCCAGGAGTAACCCCTGAGCATTGCCCAGTGTGACCCAAAAAAGAAAAATAATTAATTTGCTTTTCTCTTCCAAAGGCCACATACACAGGCACACAGACAGATACACACACACACACACACACACACACACACACACACACACGCTGGCTGGCTGTGGTTCTGTGAATTTCCCTGTGACAGACAGAGCTTGATTGATAATGTGTTATAATGAGGGAATCCAGTGGCAGCATTTATCGAAGGTACCTAAATGATTTAGGAGCCACCAAAGCTATTTTATTATAGGGTTATAGATAAAGCACTTACAAATATCAACACTTAATCTATTACATAGTAAAAAAACATATACAAAAAAAATCCAGAGGATGCTACCTAGGATTCTGATTGGGTAGGAAGGAGTCAACATTCAAAAAATCCCTTGAAGAGGAAGATCAGGGAAGATATGACAAGAGAGAGAAGCTGGAGAGTAGAAAGGGTGGGAACAGCTGTGACTAGAGTTATAAGTCAGTGTAGGTTCCGGCACAACTGTGCACATGGCTATATGGATAAGCTTATACAGTGCAGGGACCATTAAAAAGTGAAATCCCTGCATTGGGAAAGTCTAAAACAGTACAGGAAATCAACATTAGGATTTGCGGTTTCCTGCAAATGAGGAAATCTAAGAGAACATGGAAAAATAAAGCCACATGTTTCAGCTATCGTTGGATGTATTACCCAAAGATTTCTCACTCTATAAGTGTCAGGGATAAGCACATGCATTATAAAACAGGAGGTCAGAGAAAAGTAATTCTAGAATATAGAAAGGAAGTGTGTGTAGAGTATTACTCAGAACACTGAGGGTAGCCTGTCAGAAGGGGTGCAACTGTATAAGAAATAAGTGAAAAAAAGAGTCATGAAAAAATCATAGCTCATGTTTACTGGGGAATGTCTCTATTTCAGGCATATGTGAAGGGCTTCATTCAGTTTCCGTCTATGTGCTTCTGAAAAAGTTCAGAGTGAATTAAACAGTTCCTGCGAGTTGCCTTTTGTTATCACCACTGGCAAATTAAGCAAGCCAGGTGACTAATATCAATAGATTATCTTCTAGTTATTAGAAAGAAGGAAGTCTAAATACTGCAAAAGGATAAACAACATACAGATAAATATTTTGAAATGACCCAGATTTGGAAAGTCCTAATACATTGCCAAACTTTCAACATTTTCCTCACCACAGAATGACTCCTCTGAGAACAAAGTAATTTTTGACTTCAAAGAGCTACGAAGAAGTTCAGTGGATGGAAAGAATTTGGCTGAAAACTGGGTGAATCAAATCTAGAGTTTCTTTCTATGTGTGTGTGTGTGTGTGTGTGTGTGTGTGTGTGTGGTGCTTCTGCAAAAGTTTAATCTAGCACCTGAACTGTTTCTCAAAGTTATGAACTGAGAATGGTAATGATGCCACTTCGGTTTTATATCTGAACTAGTTGTGAATAATGCTAGTTAATAACACCAGGGTTCCTAAACCTAGCTGGGCCTCAGAATTTATAGGGAGACTTACATGCTTATATTCTTTTGGAAAGCTTTCAGAAGTGGTGCTCAGGAAGTACTGGGGAGTCACCTACAGTTCTTAGCCAACCAAGCCAGACTTCAATGCCAAGGCCTGAGAGACAATACTGCTCAGGCCCTTCTCTGCTAGAATATCTGGGTCACCCTGGAGGGGACTTAGGGCCTCAGCCTGCATTGCTTAGGGGTACCCAGAGTCACACCCAATGATGTTGGGTAAAACCACATGGTGCTGGAATGGAATACAGGTAGGGCATAAGGCAATTGCATTACCACCTTCTGGCCCCTATATATATATATATATATATATATATATATATATATATATATATGTGTGTGTGTATATATATACTTGATATATATTCTGATATATATTCAGAATATATGTATATATATTCAGAATATATGTATTCTTTTTTCTTTTTGGGTCTCATCTGACAATGCTCAGGGGTCACTCCTGGCTCTTTGCTCAGGAATTACTCCTGGTGGTGCTGGGGACCATATGGGGTGATGGGGATCAAACCCAGGTTGGCTACATGCAAGGCAAACGCCCTACCTGCTATGCTATTGCTCTGGCCCCCTGATGGATATTCTTGATATATATTCTGGCCCACTCTCCTAGTGGATCGGGATCAACAGGGACGAAGCTGACATGTATGTGGCCTAGTGATGCTGTCAGCAGTTGGGGTGTAATCTTACATTTATTTTAGGGCAGCACTCAATCTTTTCAACCACTCTTCTAAGAAATTCCACTGACACTGAGGTGAAGTGGCTGCTACCTGTTTCCACTGACACTAACTTCTCACTTCTCAGTAAGGGCTGATCTGGGTCTGGGTAGCTCCAACGAGTCCTTGTCCTCTGATGAATTGCCTTTTCTGCACTGCCACATGAGACCCTGCTTTGTATTTCAAAGAACATGGTGTTGTGAAATCTGAGGAGATACTGGAAAATGTGGCTTTGATATTGCCAGACTGGTGGCGGGAACGTCTCCCAAATGAATGCAGGAACATGCCTGTTTCCAAAGAAGCAATCCAATCCTGGCAAATCTCTCACATGCATACAAGACATTATGGATAAGCTCTTCAATCCACTAACTCAGTCTCTTTTAGTTTTCTGTTTATATTGGCTCTTGGTTTTAGAAATCTCTCATTATAAACTCACTTTATCAGCTCTTAGGACTCATTGGATGAAACTGTACACAAGAGAAAAAGACACCAAACTCCCTATTTGAAATGCTGAGACCCAGCTGTGTGGATTTTGTAGTCTAACATGTCTACCTAAAGGTCAGCTTCCTTGGATGACCAATTTTTCCTTTGCATAAGTTATTTCTGCTAAATCAGTTTCCACCAGCATCTCATATTGGTGAACTGGTGAGTTCGGCAAAAAGATGTGAAGCAGTTTCAAGATCTCAGTATTCTTTTCTTGGAGAGACAAGGAAATGTACATTTGTTCTCATCTCTGGGGAAATGGCCCCTCGTGAGTCAAAAGGCTTTGCTTTTGGCTCAAGAAGCTTCAGAGACGCCGCCTTTCCGCTTCCTAGTCCAATCTTCCCTTTCCTTTTGGGTCTCCTAAGTTCTGTGTACAAGTTGGGGTTGGACATTGAATATACACAGAGACTTAAAATGCCTGTAGGGCAAGTCACAATGTGTAAAAGAAGAGAGATATAGAGACAGAGACAGAGATAGAGACAGAGAGAGGGAGAAAGAGGAGAAAGAAGAAAGGTGCCTGCCTGCTATAGAGGCAGGCTGGGGGTGGGTGGGAGGGAATGTGGTGACATTGGTGGTGGGAATGGGGCACTGGTAGAGCGATGGGTGCTGGAACACTCTATGACCAAGAACCAATTATGAACACTTTTGTAATTGTATATCTCATGGTGGTATAATAAAAAATTTTGAAAAGTTGGGGTTGGAAAGAATACATGATTGTGCTTGTTTATTGATCAATTCTTCTCAATGAGTCTTATTAATGTGCCAAACACTTGGAGGGATATAGAGGAAATCAGGAAGAATAAATTATATGTATGTAAATAAATTTTATGTATGTATATACTGATTTACTTTTAGTAGGCAAAGTAGAAAATGACTATGAAAGGGCCGGAGCGATAGCCCAGCGGGTAGGGCGTTTGCCTTGCGGTCGGCCTGTGCCAGCCTGGGTTCGATCCCCAGCATCCCATATGGTCCCCGAGCAATGCCAGGAGTGATTCCTGAGTGCAGAGCCAGGAGAAACCCCTGCGCGCCGGGTGTGACCCAAAAAAGCAAAAAAAAAAAAAAAAGAAAATGACTATGAAGGAAGAACACAAAGAATGCCATGAAAGAGAGTCCAAACATTGGATAATAGAAATACAGAGGGAGGGTTTGTCTCTTTCTCTACCATGTTCAACTCCAACTTTAACTTTGTGCATCACTCCTGAAATGCCTCTGAAGTTCTGTATCTCTGGCATCCTGTAAAGATGCCAGCACTCACTGAGGGGCTGCAGTTAGCTTTCTGTAGAATACCTCACATCCTCTAGAGAACTGGGGAAGTAGAATGATTTCTGCTGGCCCTCATGCCATCTCTGAGGACACATGCAAACTGTTCCCAGGAGACAGGCCAGTGTCTCCACTGAGACTATCAACACTTTTGTGGGTGGGACCTGATTTAAATAGAGTTTACACTTTTCCACACCTCCTCATCCCTAAGAAAGTAGGAAGAAAAGCAACAGTTCATACTCTCTGATACCCACTTCATAGATTTGGAGACATAAGAGGAAAACATGGGGTGATCAAGTAGGATTGAAGTGGTAGGTTGTGGAATTTCACTCTGGACTCAGATTTCCAGATTCCACGTCTAGTGTATGTTTAGGTATCAGTGTGTGTTTAAGCATTTCTTAATACTCAGGATCTGCTGAGTAGGATTGATTCAGGCTTCTAGGTCACTGGAGAAGTCCCTAAACTAGCATAGTGGGTTCAACCATTCTTCTTTGCAGTTTTCTTTTCATAAGCATCAAGAATGGGATGATACTTGGAGTGGATGCCCAAAGCTCAGCCTTGAGACCCTGAGTGACAATACATTGCAAATTAAACTTGCAACCAGGGGTGTGGGAGTGACTCTGTACCACTACCTTCACACACGCACACACACACACACACACACACACACACAGCATGTTCTGTGGTGACATCTTTCCCCTTATCCCTTTCTGGAATTCTAATAATGGTCTAAGCTGCAGCATGCTTTAAGAAAAGATCCTATTTTATCCGCCCCTATTCCTTGAGTCCGAGCGAAAGCCACAATGTCGGCTCCACTGCTTTTTCTCAAAGTGCTTTTAGTTTTAATGGCTGCGTTAGCAGAGCTCACACCATCAACTACTGAACAGATGTCAGAATTTAGAAAAGGTATCACTGTAGGAGGAATCAGGTAGCTGAGAAGTTTGTACCACAAGCTAAGGCATTTTCTGCAGAACACATCTATAACATAGTTTTCTTACGAGATAGTAAATGTTGCTTTTTATACTTTAAGATAACTGTGCAGGAACTGTTAGATTCCTGTCTCAATGGTTCCCTGAACACTTCAGGGAGTGAACCTCAGGCACAGAGCAGAGAGAACAGCTGGTTGTGGCCCCAAAACAAAACAAACAAAACAAGCCAAAAGTGACTTCCATGAATGAAATAATGTTTTAATATGCTCTACAAATCAACTGCAGGGAAAGAATACGAATTGGGTGGCTAAGTTGACTAATGTCTACATGGAGAGTTGTGGTTTTGAGGTACTCAGATGAGAACTGTTCTATCAATTTAAATTATTATTATTCTCCTGAAATACTTTCTGTACTCTGAGATAAATGTTTACAAGCTTTATTTCCCTTCTGCGGTTCAAAGACTTTATCTTGATTATTCGGACGTTTGGGCTTTCTTCTTAGATGCTGTGATTCACTGGTTTCCTGTCATTTCACTCTGCAGTGTCTGGTTTTCCCATTGACAGCCGGCCATATATTCTCAGCAACAAGAATTAGCCTGAAGTAATTTGGGGCTGAGACAGTGGCTCCCTAACTTGTTTCGGTCTACAGGAAGATGCCCATGACCAAACAAAACAACAACCCAAAAGAAAAGCTACCAGGCTCTCCGGTATTTGGACAGCCCAGATGTTATTTACAGCCTTGTTTATGAAGGATTTTCTTGACCCTTCTGGCTAGGATCCACACACTTTGTCATTTTAGAGCACACACGTCCTGTCACATGGTGACGATGTGCCCTGAATAAGTAAACAGGCTGGGAGACTATTATCAGGGGAGAAAAATCCTTTAATATAATATTATTTTCCCCTGATTCACTTCCAAAAAGGACAAAGCATAGAAAGAGAACAAGAAACTTTTGTTTTTAGATTTTTGAATAACCATAAACAATGTGATCATTTTCAAATTGCCTACTATGTTTAAGGCACAGTGAGTAAAGAACGTAGATAATGCATGAGCTCTCCAGATCCCCAAGGTCCCCTGCTCAGCAAAGGTAGATGTTCATGAACTCAGTGAACCACAGATACTCCAAAGGCAGAATTTCTGTACTACTTGGGTTTGTGGTTAACAGATTCTTATTCTAGAGTTATTTATAATATTGAGGAATGTAGGAAAGGATGAACATAGTGTTTTTATGTAGCCAAGGACCATGTTGCCCTGCTTGCTACCATCACCACTGGGATCAACTACCTTCTACAGCTCCCATTGGCCATGGTGTGGCCTCTATGTTCAGATGAGTCTCATTGTTCTGATCATTTCCCAAACCTACCATGCTTCTGTCAGCAGAATTCTTCCAATCTTTAACTTGTTCTCTGAATATCTTATTTAAAAACCTGGATCTTCATTGATTGAAGTACTACTCTCTGAGTAGGTCTAAAATAGAGACTTGAGGTGAAGTATCCATTTTCTACCTTCTTTACTGGATCATGACCATAAACATTCAAATGTTGTAGGGTTAGAGATAGTATGGGAGTTAAGGCACTTGTCTTACATGAAAATGACTCTGGTTTCATCCCTGGCACCATGCATGGTCCCTTAAGCACAACTAGGAGTGATCCCTGATCTCAGAGGCAGGAGTAAGCCTGGAGCACAGTGAGATTGGCCTCTAACTCCCTCCACCCCCCCCCACCCCCAAAAAAAAGAAAACAAAGAAAAAAATTCAAACATGCTATATTTTCCACTTTATTCAAAATGTTCTTGGAATTCCCATTTCTGTTAGTTCTCTCCAGTTTATTAAAAAGCTCTGCCAAGGGTCAGAGAAATAATACAGTGGGTAGGGTGCTTGCCTTGTACGCAGCTGACGTGGGTTCAGTCCCCAGCATCCCATGTTGTCCCCAAGCCCACTAGGAATAATACCTAAGTACAGTTAGGAGCAATACTGGAGCACCACCAGTTGTTGCCAAAAATAATAAAAAGCTCCCAAAAGAGTTTTAACACTGCTTTCATCAAATCATGCTTTCATTCCTATTAGTAATTTCTCTTTTGTCCAAATTAATGATCATTTTCTAAACATGTATTTTTCAAGGAAACACTTATTTTCTTTTTATTTCACTTGATCACTTGAATCCCGTTATTCATCGATTTGCTTGAGCGGGCGCCAGTAACATTTCCATTGGACCCTATCACGTGCCAATGTAGCCCAATGGCATCTGGTTGATTCAGGAATATGAAGAGCCTCAAACCGTTCCTTCAGGGTCTTGACAAGGAAGTCTGACCATCTTGTAGGTGGGCGGCCACGTGATCTTTTGACATCCCGTGGGATCCAGTAAGTAATGGCTCTAGTCCAGCTGTTGTCTCCAAATCACATTACATGTCCAGCCCATCTGATTTTCGATGCCTTGGCAAACGAGACAGCGTCCCTGATTCTGGAATAGCGATGGAGGTCAGAACTCCGGATTCCTTCTCTCACTTGAGTGAGGTGTGATATTCAAGCATAGCTCTTTTGATTCCTCTCTGGGAGACCCAAATAGCATTCTCATCCCTGCTTTCATAGGGCCCAAGTCTCTGAGGCATATGTTAATGCAGGGAGAACAGTGGAGTCAAAGAGATGTGCCTGGAGCTATTTCTTCGATTCCTTTGAAGGCATTCCATGCCTTTTATTTACTTATTTTTTTTTTCTTGAGCCATATTCAACGATGCTAAGGGGCTACCACTCCCTGCAGTGCTCACAAAACAATGCCATACCAGGAGCAAACCCAGGTCTCTGGCATGCAAAGCATCCCAGTCAATTTTTATTTACTAATTATTAATTTATTTTGATTTTGGGGTTACACCTGACTGTATTCATGGCTTACCCCTGGTTCTGTGCCCAGGGATCACTACTGGCAGTACTCATTAATCATGTGTGACCAGATATGTTGGGTCAAAGTTGGGTCAGTTGCTTGTAAGGTAAGCCCTTAATCCCTAAATTATCTCTCTGTACCCTCCTCCTAGCAAAATTTTATTTTATTCTATTTTAATTTGTATTGATTTATTTATTCAGTGTTTTTGGGTCACACACAGCATTGCTCAGGAATTACTTTTGGCTATGTGACTAGGGATAGGTATCCAAAGGGTCTTATTAGTCTAGTTTCAATTATTTATTCCTCATATGTTACCCAGAGTGGTCTTACAAAACTACATCACACTATATCATATCCCTGTGAAAAAGACTCTAGCGACTCCATTTGGAATAAAAGCCAAAGACCACCACGACCACAGGTAGACCCTATCTCCTACAGTTCTCATCATGCCCAAAGTTTCCCATCAGGATAACTTTGGCTAACTCAAGTTCTTGTGATTGCATTTTTCTATTCTTGGGTGGGCTTCCCCTATGATACGTGCATGACTTAGAAAGTCTGTCACTACATTCAGAATTTCATCAAAATTGTTTTCTCCTCAAAGGTCTTCTCTGATCCTATTACCTAAAATACCACTGCATCTACATTCTTCTCAAGTCATTATATATCTCCTTACTTATTTTTCTTTGTGAAATTCATTAGCAACTCAAAAGTAATTTAAAAGAAGTCCCACACTCTGCCACCCCCAACCAAAAACAAGAGAAACTTATAAAAGTTGGAGAGATAGTACCAGGGTTAAGGCACTTGTCTTGTGCACAGTCAATCTTTCCTTGATCCTTGGCACCATATAAAGATACTTGGAACACTTCTAGAAGTGATTCCTGAGAATCCTTGAGCACATCTGGATGTGGCTCAAAATAAAAAAATAAAAGAAGAACCAGTATGAGTCTGAGATGTCTTTTCACCCAAAAACCTACAAAGTTAGCCACAAATTGCTTCAATACACCAGAACACCCTCTTATGGCACATGGGGTCTGTGAGGAGTAAAGCATTTATATTAAAATGAAATATAGTTGTCCAATATTTTAAAACTGATGAAATTCAGGGCCAGAATAATAGTACAGTGGGTAAGGCAGTTAACCCACGTTTGAACCCCAGCACCGTATGTAGTTCTCTAGCCGCCCCTAAAAGTGAGTACAGAGTCAGGAGTAAGTCCTGAGCATTGCAGGAATGGCACCTAAAAATCATCAATTAATATTAAATGATATTGAATATTAGTTAATTTTTATTTTAATCCACAAATTGGTTGGTTTGTGAGTAAAACTATTAGTTAAATTTTTTTAGCACATCTGAATGCCATCATTACCTTTGTACTCCAACTGGTTAAAAGTTAATTTATTTAGACTAGTTATTAATTTAAAAGCTAATTGTATTTCAACTGGTTAAAAGTTAATCACACTACATTCAAATTTAGCCAGTGTTTTCCTGTGCAAACTTATAAAACTGTCTGGTCATATAACTAAAGACAGAGAGGTAATTATTTTATAACAAGTTTTATAATTTTAATGCATATTGCTTTATTTGGAGCTGACAATGTGAACTTCATGAACACTTCAATTATCCGTTAAGGAGAAATTTGTTAGGTTCTTTGTAACTATAACAGATCTTTTAAACAAATCCACAAGTTTGGTAGTGGGAAGTTAGAGAATAGAATACTATGAAAACACCTTTTCTGACTTTTCACTTTGAAAGTTCATTTGTACTCCGTTAAATTCTATCTTATTTTAAATTTTACCTCATAGCTTTTCTGGACATAATATTCTGGGGTCACGCTGACTGGACTTGGAGCAGAGATTTGGGCTCCTCCGCCCTTTCCTCCACCTCCAGGCCAGCTACCCCAGAAGAGACCCACGCCAGACCCACAGCTCTGTCGGTAACCCCGGAAGAGATCCAGATCCATCCTCTCCAGACCCACAGCTGCAACGCTCAGCCCCACGTGGAAGCAACCCATGGAGCTGACCTCCCGGTAAGGGGCTTGGCCAGCCCCTGGCCGAGTTCAACGTTGCTCCAAGGGTTTGCTCACACGTGCGGGGGAGGGGCCACACTGGCCGGACTTGGAGTGGAGATTTGGGCTCCTCCGCCCTTTCCTCCACCTCTATGCCAGCTACCCCAGAAGAGAGACCCACACCAGACTCACAACTCCATCGGTGCACGGCCACTCTGTGGCTGCACGACATTCTTAAATAGTACAGGTTTTAGTATCAGGTCCTTCCCAGGATCTTTCACATTTATACACTGTATATAGTTCTAGGCAGGTTCTAACTGATACCCATCATCCCAGTAAGCCTAGCAAGAAGCCAGAGCAACCCACACATCATGAGGTTAGTCATTCTCAACATCCAGAGTCCATAGTTCCTCAGAGCTCCACCTGATCTTTCCCCTTTAAGTTTCATCAGTAAATGCTAGAGGTGAGAGCCTTCTACTGAGAGTATACCACCTATACGGCAAAGCCTGGCATGCTACCTGTGTTTTATTTGATATGTCAAAAACTAGTAACAATTATGGATCTCAATTCCATGACCTGAAGAATGGTTTGAGATTCTTCCTGTCCCTGGAACAAGCAGATGCCTTTGGGCTATACTTGCTTGCAACAGGACATATGGAGATGTTACTGGCGCCCACTTGAGCAAATTGATGAACAATGGGAAGACAGTGATACAGTGATTCAATGCAAATTTAATGTAGATTTACCAGGTGCTATCAGGAATAAATGAATAGAATGACTAAAATCACAACTAAACTATATTAGGCATAACTGAAGTCAAACTATTTCCTTTCTCCCTCTTCTTATTCTATATTTTTTTATTTTTATTTATTTAGTTTTTTAATTAAACATTTTATTATACCACCGTGAGATATACAATTACAACGTTGTTCATGTTTGGAGGTTTCGGCCACATAGTGTTCCAGCACCCGCACTCCACCAGTGCCCATTTCCCACCACCAATGTCCCCAATTCCCTCCCCCTCCCATAGCCTGCCTAAATGGCGGGTTCTTTATCTCATTTCTCTCTCCCTCTCTCTCCTTCCTTCTCCTACTATATTTTTTAAAAAAATTAATACTTTTGATCACTTGATCACTTGACATCCCGTTATTTGTCAATTTGTTTGAGTGGGCGCCAGTAACATTTCCATTGGACCCAATGGCATCTGGTTGCTTCAGGAATACAAAGAGCCTCAAATAGTTCAGGGTCTTGACGAAGAAGTCTGACCATCTTGTAGGTGGGTGGCCACATGATATTTTGACGTCCCGTGGGATCCAGTCGGTAATGGCTCTAGTCCAGTTGTCGTCTCCAAATCGCATTACATGTCTAGCCCATCTGATTTTCGATGTCTTGGCAAACGAGACAGCGTCCCTGACTCTGGAACAGTGACGGAGGTCGGAGCTCAGGATTCCTTCTTTCACTTGAGTGAGGCATGATATTCCAAGCATAGCTCTTTCGATTCCTCTCTGGGAGACCCGAATAGCATCCTCATCCTGCTATCATAGGGCCCAGGTCTGTGAGGCGTATGCTAATGCAGGGAGAACTAATACTTTTAGTAATGTTTTTTAAAAGTAAAAATGTTTTTCTATCATTAGTTATGATTTTTCATCTTTTATCTCCAATTAAAACTTAAAAAAAATTAAAAAATTGGCACTATAATTTATAATACCGCTAATGGTAATGATTCAGGGATACAGTTTCACCACACCACACCCATCTCCAGATGTCAGCATCTCTCCACCAACTTTCCAAGGTTCTCTCTCACTTTCTTTTTCCTTTGTGAACTGATTCTGTAGGTTGACTCACATGGTCTGTTATCAGACATTTTATATTTCTTTATACTTCCACATTTAAGAGATCATTTGTTATTTACCCTTTCCTTTCTATTTACTACTCTCTGCAGGATACCTTTCAGTTACATCTGTGAAATAGTGTACTTTAGGAATTCATCTTAGAGTTGAGAGTATTCCATTGTATATACATCTACAGTTTCTTTATCCATTCATCTGCTGTTGGACAATTAGGTTGTTTCCAGATCCTGGCCATTGTGACTAATTTTGCAAAGATCACAGGACTGCTAATAGCATTTTTTATTGCTGATATTTTCTTTCACTTTTTTAAAAAAAAATTGAATCACCGTGAGATACACAGTTACAAAACTATTCATGATTTGGTTTCAGTCATACAATGTTCTAACACCCATCCCTCCATCAGTGCACATTTCCCACCACCAATGTCCCTAGTTTCCCTCCTACTGCTCCCTCCCCACCCAGCCTGCCTCTATGGCAGCTCTCTCTCTCTCTCTCTCTCTCTCTCTCTCTCTCTCTCTTTTTTTGACATTATTGCTTGCAATACAGGTGCTGAGACATTATCATTCTTGTTGCTTTACCTACTTTCAGCATGCAGTTCAAATCCAGAGGGGTCATTTCCAGCTATTATTGTCACTGTGATCCCTTTTCTATGCCAACTCTCTTCTCCCTCAGCACTTGAGCCTCAGCAGGCTTTCAACTATGGGTTAATCCTCCTCACGCTTGTTTCAATCATCTTTCAGTATTAGTCTCAGACTATTTTTTTTTATATCCTATAAATGAATGCAGTCATCCTATGTCTGTCCCTCTCTTCTGGTTCATTTCACTAGCATGAGATTCTCCATATTGATTCATTTATAAGTGAACCTCATGATATTACCTTTCAGGAACTCAGTTGGTTTTTCCGGATTCTGGCTATTATGAATAATGCTGCAATGAACATAGAGATTTATGTGGCATTTCTGCTGTGTTTTTCATGCCTGGGGTGTATTCTCAGAGGTGATATTCCTGGGTCATATGGAACTCAACTTCTAGTTGTTTTTTTTTTTTTGAGAAATGCCCATATTGCTTTCTGAAAAGGCAAGATCAATCAGCATTCCCACCAACAATGCATGAGAGTTCCTTTTCTCCCTGCATTTGTGCCAGCACTGCTTGTTTTTGTTCTTTTTTGATGTGTTCCAGCCCTGTGGTGTAAGATGGTTTCTTAAGGTTGTTCTGATTGCATCTCCCTGATGATTAGGAATTTAGAACATTTTTCATGCACTTTTTGGTCATTTGTATTTCTTCTTTGATGAAGTTTCTATTCATTTCTTCCCCCATTTTTTGATGGGGATGGGTTTTTCCTGTAAAGTTCTACCAGTGCCTTATGTATCTTGGATATTAACCCCTTATCTGATAGGTATTGGGTAAAAAATTTTCCTGTCTGTGGGTTGTCTCCGTATCTCGGCAAATACCTTTCTTGAGTTTATATTTTGGGTTCTTGTGGTGAATGCTAAGAAGTAGAATTTCTGGGTCATATGGAAGCACAATTCTTAAACCTTTGAGAAGTCTAAGTACTGTTTTCTCTAGAGGCTGAACAGGATATCATTCGCACTGACAGTGGGTGCATTTTCTTTCCCCCATCGCCACAGCAGCACAGTTGCTACTCTTCATGAGAAGTGCCATTATCACTGGTGTGAGATGATATCTCTGCTTAGATTTGCATTTGGATTTGCATTGCTGTTTTGATTTGCATTTCACTAATGATAAATGATAAAGAGAACTCTTTAACTATTATTCATCTGTATGTCTTCCTTGAGGAAGTGCCTGATCAGCTCTTTGCACTTATATTTTTGATGGTATTGTTTTATTATTAAATATTGGATTGACAACATTGAAGTCAATGGCAAAGAAATGTCCTTTGACAGGTATATGGAGAGGGAACAATTTTCCCAGACTGTAGGGAGGGCATTTTTTTTCCTAGTCACTCTATTTCCTTTCCCCCCTCCACTCCTCTTTCCTTTCCATCTCCTTTCATTCCTCTCCCTCTCCCTTTGCTTTTTTCTCTCCTTCCTTCCTTCCTTCCTTCCTTCCTTCCTTCCTTCCTTCCTTCCTTCCTTCCTTCCTTCCTTCCTTCCTTCCTTCCTTCCTTCCTTCCTTCCTTCCTTCCTTCCTTCCTTCCTTCCTTCCTTCCTTCCTTCCTTCCTTCCTTCCTTCCTTCCTTCCTTCCTTCCTTCCTTCCTTCCTCCCTCCCTCCCTCCCTCCCCCTCCCTCCCTCCTTCCCTCCTCTCCCTCCCTCTCTCCCTCTTTCCTTCCTTCCTCCCTCCCTCTCTCTCTCCCTTCCTTCCTCCCTCCCTCCCTCCCTCTCTTCTTTCTTTCTTTCTTTCTTTCTTTCTTTCTTTCTTTCTTTCTTTCTTTCTTTCTTTCTTTCTTTCTTTCTTTCTTTCTTTCTTTCTTTCTTTCTTTCTTTCTTTCTTTCTTTCTTTCTTTCTTTCTTTCTTTCTTTCTTTCCTTCTCTTCCTTCCTTCCCTTCCTTCCTTCCTTCCTTCCTTCCTTCCTTTCTCTTTCTTTCTCAGCAATGCTCAGAGCTTATTCCTGGCTCTGTGGTCTAGTACTCAGGGATCACTCCTGGTGGTGCTTGGGGGACAGTATGCAGTGCAAGGGATCTAACATGGTCAGCTATGTGGAAAGCAAGTGCCCTACCCAATGTATTATCTCTCCGAATCCCTAGTCATCATTTCTTAATAATTTAGAAGCTGCATAGTTTGGTATAGTCTAACTCCTTTATATTTGCTTCTGTTTCCTTGACCTGTGGGACAGAGTCATTAAAGATGCTTCAAGGACCAATATTATGAAAAATTCTGCTTCTGTGTTCCTTGATATAATGTGTGGATTCAGTTCAAGGTCTTTAATACATATTGAATTAACTTTTATGTATGATAGGGATTAATTTTTTGCAACTTTATTTACCAGTTTCTCCAACCCCATATATTAACAATTTCCGGAATTATTATGAAATTAAAAAAGAAGAAAGGAGAGGAATATCAGTTATAAATGCCTAACTATGTACTGGACACTTCTCATACACAGCATTGAAATGAGTAAGACACAGCACATACTAAAGAAACTCGTAGTTTAGATGGGGAGACAAATATGATGCAATTAATCTTATAAAGTGTGATTAGAACAGCAATTCCAAAAAAGTGAGACATTAGCATTGAGAAAGAGTGATTAATTCCTGTCTAGGAGTGTCAGAGGATGTTTTCCAAAAATTACTCTGGCTTGGAAGAAGGAACAGCATCTACCCAGACTTCTGTGGATTATGAGACCTTAAACTACCTTCATGCTCTACCTCACATCTCTGAGTCTAGGAACAATAAAATTTTTATTTTCTACTGGAAAATTCCAGATGATTTCACACCTTTTTACTTTGGTGTGTTCCTATGATTTCCAATTTTCGATCCTGTAGTTATGAGAGACGAGATGATAGTGGGAACTTGAACAAAGGAGAAATAAAAATCACACTGTCTTAGAACAATTCATTCTGGCTCTGGGGAGGAAGATAGAGAAAAACAGTAGATAAAGAAATGAATTATAATGCTACAGCAAAAGTCAGATATACACCCAATTTAAGGTAGTTGTCGTGGAAAAGATAGCAGAATTGGTAAGGAAGGTGTTAAAAGGTGTGCTCCAAAGTACTTGATCTTTGAGTCAGATGAACAGCAAAAGAAGTAGTGGGATGAATTGAGAGGAAACTTGGCTGTTCCTCAGGTTTCTGCCTTAAACATGTGTTTGTATTGCCACGAGCTAACATAGGACATAAAAGATGAAAAGCACATTTGTAAAGAAGATTAATTCCATCTTGGGAATAAATGTCACTTGAGTCTTTGGGTAATGAGTTGCTGGATATGACACTAGCTTTGGGCACTATTAAAAGGACGGCATATAAAGTGGAGAAGCTATAGAGATACTCATGGTTGATTTTTTTCTTTTTTTTTTCTGGTCACACCTTGCACTCATGCTTGATTTAGAAGGAGAGAGACACACTGTGGATAGCGCTATATTAGAATCTTCCCTCAAGCAGCAGGACCAAAAAAACAAAAAGGGCATCAATTTCTCTAACTGGAGGTAAATGAGAATGATTTGTGCAAGATAGGAAAATTCTGACTTTCCTGACTGAGTCCCTGGCACATTTGTCTATTCCTGAAAATAGAATTGTCTGTGCAAGAAAAATTCCTTAATGTTTTATCTGAAAATAACGTCTAAATGGCTTAATGAACAGGTGCTTTCCTCCCTAAGCGATTACAGTAGACTTGCAAAGTTAAGAAAGAGAACAAATGATGAAATAATTTTGAAATATAAAAAGGACATGGTTGT
Organism: Cryptotis parvus; assembly: GCA_021461705.1. NCBI lineage: Eukaryota > Metazoa > Chordata > Mammalia > Eulipotyphla > Soricidae > Cryptotis > Cryptotis parvus. The sequence continues at coordinate 10,067 of JAJIBD010010010.1, read as the reverse complement.
AATAGTGAATGAATAAAAGGGATGGTATTTTTTTTCATAGTGTGGTAAAGAGGTACAGAAGAATGCATATTGATTGTTTTACATCAGACCCAGTGGTGCTCAGGGACCATTCCTAGCTGTGCTCAGGGATTACTTTGTGCTCAGGGAGTACTACTAGAAGTGTTCAGAGGACCATAAATGGCACCAGGAATGGAACCAGGGGTGGCCACATACAAGGAAAGTGTATCTATTATATGTCTTAGCCCCGAATATCTGCTTTTCCCCAGTTATTATTCTAGGTAATTTTAACTGATTTGTGAACCTCTGGAGTTGGCAGGTATAGAAATTACAACTGTGAAGAGTGATACATCACAACTGTCATAAAAAGAACGGCTTTGCTATCCATATAATAAAAATATAATACATTCTTGTTAAATTAATAATTGTTCTTTTTTTCTAACTTTATTTAAACACCTTAATTTACAAAGTTGTTCACAATATAGTTGTTTTAAGTATTAAATGTTCCAACACCAGCTTCTCCACCAATGTGTCTTTACCACCACCAAAACCCCTAGTTTCCCACCCTCCTCTCAAGCCTGCTTCTAGAGCAGGCACTGATTAATCTACTTCACATTGCTTACTCCAACATATATCTGAAAATGGTGATGCTAAAGTCATGTCCTTTTCACTGAGCTTTTACATAAAGATTGGGTCATCTGTATTTTTGTTTTCACTTATTTATTGACCTTATTGAATTTAGTGTGCTTCTACTCAATTTTTTTATAATCCTAATTATTTTTAATCAATAGCACATGCTTAAAAGCAGATCAGAATAAACAAATAGCATTTGCAGGTGACTCCTTATGAAACATCATAATGGCATTCCTATCATCCTATCATGATTTGCATAAAATACACTCTAGTTGTTCATGTTAATTTGTTATGGTAGTCGGTATTCAACCCCTGAAGCACTGCCACTTCCCACCACCATTGTTTTCAACTTTCCCAGCACTACTTAAGCCTGCCCCTATGGCAGACCCTCAATAATTTATTTTATATATTTATTTTGGCGTCGATGATCTCTTCCCTGTAGAATGGTGAGATCCTAGTGGTGAAACCGTGATATAGTTCACGAAGGATCTTTATGTATTGGGTTTGAACGCCCTGTTTGACTAGGGCTTCTATGACTGCTTCAGTCTCCACAGAAGTGAAGGCTTTCTTTAAATCAATGAAAGTGAGACAGAGCAGCATCTTGAATTCTCTATAGATTTCAATGGGTTTGGTTATTGTGTGGATATGGTCAATTGTGCTGAATCCTTTTCGGAATCCAGCCTGCTCGCATGGGTGTTCTTCATCTAATGTTCTGCCAATCCTGTTCAGGATAACTCGAGTGAACAGTTTGTATATGACAGACAACAGGCAGATAGGGCGATAGTTGCCAATGTCGTGAATGTCTCCCTTCTTGAACAGTAGAACTGACCTGCTAGTTTTCCATTGGGAGAGCACCTTACATTTGGTCAGGTAGCGTATGAAGAGTCAAGCCAGTGTATTGATGAGAACTGGCGGCAGATTCTTCAGGTGTTCAGGTCTGACTTTGTCTGAGCCTGGTGCTGTTCCCTTCTTAACTGGACGAAATGGCATGTCAGATTTCAGAAGGGAGAACGTTGGGAATGACATATCCATCCTGCGGAATTTGATATGTGGGTAGGTGGACGTGGCTATCAAAGAGATCTGAGTAGAAGTCATGGATAATCTTCTCCATTTCCTTTCTGGAAGATGTGATAGATCCATCAGGACGTCAGAGGGCAGTCATTTTTGTCTTATAGTTGGTGAAGGACAGATGGGCGTTGTGAATGCGTTTCCTGGCTTCTACTGCATCCTCCAGCACTTCTGCTCTTCTCTCCTTGAGGTCTTCCTTTATCGCTTCTCTGCACTGCTTTGCAAGCTTGGATGTTAGTATCTGGTCGCCTGAGGCTTGCGCCTTACCATGTTGGTGGATAAGCTCGAGGGTTTTTGAAGACAGGCATCCTTTTGTGTCCTTTACTCTCTCGGCATTCTTTGTGCAATCATGGAGGTGTTGAACCAGTCGGTTGTATTCTGCATTGATGTCGTCAATGATAACATCATCCCATGTTGTTGCAATGGTGCCAAAGAGTTCCAAGTTGGTGGTCGTTCTGGTGGTTTTCTTCTTAAACTTTGCAGCCTTTCCTCCTCGTTGTGTGAAGTAGAATTTTGCATGAAGGAGATGGTGGTCTGATCCTGTTTGGAATTTTGGGATGACAGCGACATTGGTTAGGCAGAACCTTCGATTGAAGGGGGTTTGGCAGGGTGATACTATTTCACCAAAACTCTTCAGCGCCACCCTCAAAATCATCATGTGACAATTAGAATGGGAAAAACGGGAGTGTGGATAGATGGCCGGGCAACTACACCACCTACACTTCACTGATGACATCATTCTAATAACACCAAATATCAGCCAAGCGGCACAAATGCTGGCAGACTTTGACCGAGAATGTGGAAGGATAGGTCTACAGCTGAATCTCAACAAAACTATGTTCATGAGAAATGAACTAGTTCCAGAGGCCCCATTCACTCTCAATGGAACAAACATCTCTGAATACTATGTGTACCTAGGTCGTGTGTACCTAGGTCGAGAAGCTATGTGTACCTAGGTCGAGAAGTCAACATGATGAACGACCTGAAACCTGAGTTGAGCAGGAGGAAAGAGCGGCATGGAATGCCTTCAAAAGCATCGAAATAATAGTCAAAAGAACAAAAGAACCTCCGGCTACGGGCACACCTCTTTGACTCCACCGTTCTCCCTGCATTGACATACACCTCAGAGACCTGGGCCTTATGAAAGCAGGATGAGAATATCATTCGGGTCTCCCAAAGAGGAGTCCAAAGAGCCATGCTTAGAATATCACGCCTCACTCAAGTGAGAGAGAGAGAATCGGAGTTCCGACCTCCGTCGCTATTCTAAAATCAAGGACGCTGTTTCATCAGCCAGAACATCGAAAATCAGATGGGCTGGTCATATAATATTTATTTATTTATTTATTTTTGCTTTTTTTGGGTCACACCCGGCAATGCTCAGGGGCTACTCCTGGCTCTGCACTCAGGAATTACTCCTGGCGGTGCTCGGGGACCATATGGGATGCCGGGGATCGAACCCAGGCTGGCACAGGCCGGCTCGTGCAAGGCAAACACCCTACCCTCCTGGGCTATCGCTCCGGCCCCTGGTCATATAATTTGATCTGGAGACAACCGTTGGACTAGAGCCATTATTGATTGGATCCCACGGACGCCAAAAATATCATGTGGCCGCCCACCTGCAAGATGGTCAGACTTCCTTGTCAGGACCCTAAACAAACAGTAGCTCTCAATATCCCCAAAACAGACAGATGTCATTGGGCTACACTGGCACTTGATAGGGTCAAATGGAAACATTACTGGCGCCCTCTCGAGCAAATTGATGAATAACGGGATATCAAGTGATCAAGTGATATTTATTTTATATATTCGCCTGCTCAAGCAAATCGGCGAATAATGGGAAGTCAAGTGATTTTATATATTAATACAAAATATATTATTTTATAACAATATAAAATACAAACAATATATTTTATATTATTATACGTAATTTTCTAAAAATTATTAAGAGATTTTTTTTTTAGTAGAAAGTTGGTGAGATTGTCCAATCTCACCAAGGAGCTACTAAGCCCATGGGATAAGAAATTACTGAAATGTTGTCACAGGTTAGGCATCGTGTATATTTTTTTGTGTATGCATTTTGTTATTAGTTTCCCTTTACTTTACATTCATTAAATGTGCTGTGCTACTTGGTATATCAGTATAATTGTATTTAAGACGTCATGGCCATGATCTCCAGGAATCAAAAAAAATTTAAAAAGTTGATAAAGTTGTAGTTAAATTTTTAACTTGGAGTTAGTTTTGGGTAACTCTGAACCTATCTTGACTTTGTAAATGTAATCTTCACTGTCCATTCACCGACCTCAAGTTCAAAAGTACCACTGTCTGCATGGAGGTATAAGAGGAACGGGCACCTGAATCAGACAAGGATAAGGTTAGGAAAACTGACCTCCCGCTGTTGCAATTTTCCTATTGAAGTATCTGTGCTTCAATTAGAACATACATCTGCCATCTTGGAATGTCTCAGGAGAGAAAAGTAAGAAGGCCTGTATCGACCCATGCCAATAAGCACCTTAATTAGTCACGACTTCCTGATTCTTTGAGTACCCAATGCTTTTTAAACAGCTGGGACTAGCATGAAACACATGTGCTTTCCTTTCCCTGAAAATGTTCTCACTTACTTTCCAGTGGATTCATATAAATAGGTTTGCCTAGGGGTTAAAAAAATAAGGTTTTACTGCCATAAATATCAGAATGTTTCTTCTTTTTCTTTAAAAAATAAAACAGATTTGCTTTCTTTATATGGTAAGAACCCTGTCTAGAAATGTGAATGTCACAAATGCTTTTATGGTAAAAAAATCAGCCAACTGGAAATCCTTCCTTAATTCTGAGATAAATGTTGCATTCATTTACTGCCATTGTTGATTTTTCCAAATTTGGGTTATCTTTTTGATGAAAACAAAATGGGGTTAGCTTGAACAGACTATTCCTAAATGTCAAAGGAATTGGGGTTGGCTTCTGAGCAGAGGCTCCTTAGATCATGGGATGAAGCATGAAGTTGCATCTGACAGCATGGACAGACTGAGGAATGACTAGCACCAGGCACAATCTTCCTGAGAAGGGTAACACATAGCCCCGGGAAGCATTCCTGAAAACTCTACAGAAACAGCCTCAGAATCATATAAGCTGATGATAAAACGGGAGACCCAGGTTCAAAAACGTCAATATTTTGTGACCGACTCATTTATACCTGAAAGTGTAATTTGGGGGCAGAGAGAGTTCAGAAGACTGGGAGCTTGTGCTTTGCAAGTGAGAAACCCAGATTTAACCCCCTGCATGCACCACACGATGTTTCAGTACCATGGGGAGTGAACTCCCAGCACAGAGCAAGAAAAGCTGCCAAATGGCACAATGGAGATTTTAGGATCTCCATTGACTTCTATCTAACAGCAGGTTAATTGACCCTATTTAGAGAATTTGCTCCAACAGCCAATATAGAATGGATTTTTCAGTATATGAATAGGAATAACTCAAATAGATGTTGAGATAAATGTGAAATAAGTGTTGTCAGTAGCTGTGATGGTGTGTCTAGGATTGTCAGTAGAAAACCACTGTATTCTGGAAACCCAGAATGTGAATCCAAGAACAGAAACTGGCCAGACTCCGACACATCTGCCTTTTTTTGGTCACTTTTCTTCCCGTTGTTCATCAATTTGCTCGAGCGGGCACCAGCAACATCTCCATTCGTTGGGAATGAGGTCCATTATTGTTACTGTTTTTGGCATATTGAATACACCAAGGGTAGCTTGCCAGGCTCTGCCGTGGCTCTGGGTTCAGGGGAAAAAGGCGTGACCTTATCACTACTGTTCCCTTACATGAGCTGTAAGGATCAACATAATTGGAGCAGGCATCGGGAGGGGGTTGGAGGGTGGGAGGGAAATGCGGGTCCTTGTTGGTGGTGGTGGCACACTGGTGGTGGGATTGGTTCTGGAATCTTTCCTCAACGAGGAATCTTTCCTCAACTGTACTGTGAAAAAAGTTTGTACTTTGCAAATCATAAAAAAAATCCTTAAAATGAGAAAAAAAGAAGTTGCCAGCTACCCTGGCTCCCTGAAAACAAAATTAAATTTATATTTTATCTATATAGAAAACACCCCATTTATTAATGAACTAGAAGGTAAAGGACAGTTTTCAGAAAATGTTTATAAAATGCCAAAGTAAACTTCCTCAATTTTTCTACACATTAACAACAATGGATGATTATCAATGATTAAGATTTCTGGGTGAATTGATAATGATCAACGAAACAAATTTGAAGAAGATACTCATTTATGTAGACTCATATTCACAAGTTTATTACATTGCTAAACACATATGTATATGCCTTTACTAATATGAGGGGTAGCCGATATTTATTGAACCACTCCTATAATTAGGGCTTTCCTTAAAAATTACAGTGGTAGTAAGTATATTATGGTCTTGTGACAAGTTGAATGGCATCTTAAAAAATAGTTAAAAGAGGGGCCAGAGCGATAGCACAGCAGTAGGGCGTTTGCCTTGCACATGGCCAACCCAGGTTCAATCCTCGGTATCCCATTTGTCCCCTGTGCAACACTAGGAGTAATTCCTCAGGAAAGAGCCAGGAGTAACTCCTGAGTGTCACCAAGTGTGACCCAAAAAGAAAAAAAAGTACTTAAAAGAGTCAAGGAGATGGATCAAAGTTTGGCTTCCTTGGTAAATGATCATACTGTCGGTTCACCACTATTTCTCATAAAACTCAACTCCCCATTGGAAATCAAACTGTAGGAAAGTTGGTGAGGCTGGGAAAGGAAGACTGATGAGATCGAGGGTTATTCCAGCTCTTCGTCCCATTGGTTGATGAATTGATCCATTGACCAAACCTACCCAGAAACTAGAAGGCTAGTAGTAGATGATGAAGCCCAGATGATTAGTCATTTAAGAATGATAGTAAGGCAAACAAGATTTGGAGAAGACAATGAAAAATAATTACCCTAATGGTAGGGAACAAGCATACACAGAAGAAATAACTAATGATACTAAATAGAAAATAGCAAACTTAAAATCTGTAGAGAACAATCAATGTGGACAATATGAGAAAAAGTAGCCCATTAATTGAGCAAAATTTTCAAATGATCATTATTTTCTATCTTTCCCTACCCTCTCTGGGAGTCACATACACACCTACACTGATGCTCACACAATCCTTCAGTTGTGGTGCTCACACACACACTGGGCTGTGGTGGTTCGAATCACAAACAACAGACCTGTCTGGCTTAAGCAGCAGAAATGCTTGGTTCACATTCTGCAGATCTATTACCAGGGATCAAACTCACAGCAATACAGCACTTTCAGAGTCCATACTCTCAACAGTGAACCATTCCCTAAGCCTCAGAACATTAATGTAAGATATTGGTGGGCGTTACTTAAATCTGGACTTTGCCATCAACTATTATGTTTGGTACCTTGCAAAATTATTGAATTTCACTGTACTTTAGCCTCAATCAGATGTGAATCATAGTGCTGACTTTAACTTACTCTGTTTTGTTGTCATACAATTTTTAAAAGACTTACACAAATGGTGCCTGGGGATATAGTTCAAGTATTGGAGTAATCCTTTGCATGTACTAGGTCCTGGGTTCAATTCCCGTACTTCATAGTACCTCTAGCAGTGAAGAGTGTGTCTCAAAATATTTTCAATGAGACATAAATGAGATAATACATATAAAACATACATTAGCTTGGTACCTGGCACAGTAAGTGCTTAAAAATTAATATCAGTTACAATTATCAAGAACAACAGAAAAGTTTAATAGGAGAATTTACCAATAACTACTGGCATAGAAAACAATGGGAAGGATTTGGAAAGGCAGGAAGAGAAAGGAAGGAATTTTGGAGATGTTTAGAGGAGAGAGAGAGGGAATGGACAGATAATGGAGCAGGATTTCACAAAGTGTATATAAAAAACAAGGAGTTGAACCACAAATAGTGATATTTGAACTGAAGTCATAAAATGAGGGAGGCAATGGATACTTTTGAAAAGCATACAAAAAACTTCAAGTTTATCTCATGCATCATAGGAAACAAAAGATTTAAAGCAGGCAAAAGGGCAGAGTAGTGTTTTACAATGATATGCAAAGTATGTGCTTACAGTAGTGTGGTAATAATGGGGTAGAATTTAGATAAATTCAACAGGGAACAAGGTGGGATTAGTATAGAATTATAAGATTCTCCCACCTCTCCCTGACACTTCTTCTCATCCCCTCTACCAGGTGCAATGGCACCCAAGGCAACGCATGGAAACACTCAGTCCCAGGGTAAAGGGGTTGGGACTTTCGCCAATGGGGCCAAGTCAGACACAAAGCCTCAGACCTGCTGCTGGACTACTTCTGCCCAGCTCTCCCCGACACTTCTTCTCATCCCCTCTACCAGGTGTGTTTGCTCCCCGGGCACCCTGAGGAAACACTCAAGAACCACCCACTGACATCCCAAAATTCAAAACTGCACAAACATGATAGTGTCTGCTCGAACTACTAAATATTTATATTACCTGAGATACCAGTGAGCTTTTGTCCAACATACCTTGCCATCCATCCCAAATTGCAAACAACCCAGGCAACTGCCAACTGTACAGTCTAGCCACCCAGAACACACATTCTCAACCTACAATAGTCATTATGGTAAAGCAACGCAGAATTCCATCAAGCTCAGTGTGTGAAGTCACTAACCCAGATGAGCCAAGCAATAATGAAGAGCTATATAACCTCTCTGATAAGGAATTTCAGAAGGAACTGTTAAGGATGCATAAGGAACTCAAAGAAGCAATGGAATACAAGGTCAATAAAATACAAGAGGACATGAGAGCAGGCAGAAATGAGTAAATTGCAGACCAAAATACAAGCAGAAATGGCAGATATTAAAAATGTGGTAAGTGAAATGAAAATCACATTGGAAGGTCTCCAAAATAGAGCAACAACTGCTGAAGAAAGAATTAGTGATCTCAAAGACGAATTCCAAAGATTCTCTAGACAACAGCAGAAGATGGAAAAAAGACTCACAATCAATGAACAGACTACCAGAGAAAATTGGGATGAAGCCAGAATGGAACAACATATGGATCATTGGGTCCCAGAAGGGCAAGAAGAAAACCCTAGTGAAGAAGAAACTGTCAAAGCCATCATTGCTGGGAAGTTCTCTGAACTGAAGAACCCATGGTATCAGATTCAGGAGCTCCGTAGGATACCAGCTAAAAAAACCCCAATAAGAATACTCCAAGACACATCCTAATTAAAATGACAAAAAGATAGATAGAGATAGAATACTGAAAGCAGCAAGATCTAAGAAGGAAATCACATACAAAGGAGCATCCTTAAGATTTACAGTGTTTCTCAGATGAAACACTCCAAGCCCCAAAACAATGGTGGGATATTGTGAAAAGGCTCAAAGAACTGCAGGCCTAATCAAGAATTCTTTACCTGGCTAGACTTACATTAAGATGTGAAGGAATGATACACAACTTCATGGATAAACACAACTCAGGAACTTCATAGACTCAAAACCAACTTTGAAAGAAGGATTGAAGGGTTTACCGTAAAAAATAAGACAGAATCCAAAAACACAATAAGTTTAAAACAGAAAGATGGAACAAAATCCGATGACAATAATCTCTCTCAACGTTAATGGTCTAAATGCACCAATTAAGAGATACAGAGTGACAAAATTGAATCCAACATTCTGCTGCCTACAAGAAACACATCTGAATAATCAGAGCAAACACAGACTCAAAGTCAAAGGCTGGAAGACAATTCTCCACCCAAACAACTCCACCAAAAAAGCCGGTGTGGCCATACAATATCTGACAATATGGACTTCCAGGCTGAAAAAGGTTGGAAGGGACAATGAAGGCCATTTCCTAATATTTAAGGGGTATGTATATCAGGAAGAAATCACACTACTAAACATATATGTACCCAATGAAGGGACAGCAAAATACTTAAAACAACTGTTAATAGACCTCAAAGAAGACATTAACAGTAGCTCAACAATAGTTGGCGACTGCTTTATCAACTATGAATAGATCCACGAGACTGAAATTCACCAGGGAAAGCACTGGCCCTGAAGGAAGAAATGGAAGAAAGAGCTAGTTTACATGTACAGGGCTTTTCATCCCAAAAAAGCTGAATACACATTTTTCTCCAGTGCACATGGAACATTCTCCAAGATAGACCACATGCTGAGCCACAAAGCATGCCTTAATAAAATAAAAAGATAGAAATTGTGTCAACTATCTTTTTAGAGCATAATGCACTGAAAATAGAAATGAACCATACACATAAGCAGGGAGTCAAACCAAACACCTAGAAACTGAACAGCTCACTGCTGAACAACCAATGGGTCATAGAAGAAATCAAACA